>JAFEMH010007361.1:0-92696 GCA_022495995.1 Adenophora triphylla var. japonica
CACGTTCGTATTTGGTTTGGATTGAAATTAACAAATACTCCTAGTTGTGAACCATGAAAATCGATAACTCGATTCTTTCATTGACGCGTGACCATGTGAGATATAAGTGCTTGTTCTTGAAATCAACCATTTATGCATGACCAATTCGGTTTGTTAGTATATCCCATAAATTCTTCTCGGGCTCGTTTAATAGTTCTAATAGGATTAGTGTGTATTAATAGTGATAGATTTTTTTAATAATATCATCATTTTTTGAGATAAATATGAAGGGAATAATAGGTGATAAAAGACACTTATCCAGGAATTATTAGAATTATTACTTCAATTACATTTAGAGGCTTTGACCCGATTAATCCCTCAACCAGAATAAAAAAGCGACTTCTACAGGACTAACATTATCAAAAACTACGCCAAAAAGCCCCTGAATTTTTACTGGACCAAAATTGCCTCTCACATTTCTCTCACATGGCAAGCAGCGAGAGCGCCGCAGAAATTTCTTAGCGCTAAGCGCGAGTAGTAACAAATACGCTTTCTCTATTTTCTCTCTCTCTTTCTTCCTTTTTTTTCTTTAAAATTTTTAAAATGCAATAACTCAAAATCTAAAAAGTCGAAAAAATAATTGAAATCAATTGTTTTAATCGCCATCGCCAAGACGAATCAAACAAGTTTACTCATACAATTATATTTCAAATTTTTATAAATAAAATAAATTTTTATTTCAACAAACGTGAAATAGATTTCACGGTTGTTCTATAAAAAGAATGACATAAAAGCAGTGAAATCTATCACACGATTATGCACTGTAACTGAAAATCAATACACGATTATTTACATCAAACCAAACAATAGTGAAACTTGTTCTACGAGTTGTCACTAAATGAATGACATAAAAATAACTTTGAAATGGAATTCCACTGGTTATGTAGCAATAGCTGTCAAAATGATTACACATTTATTTTACATTAAACCCAGCAAGCTGTGAAACTTGTTCTACGGTTGTCTGAAAGAATGACTTACAAAAATAACACTCGTAACTATAGCGAGAAATTGACCTCACCAATTGTGCCTGACAAACACTTAATTCTCGGCTTGAAAATGTGCAAAATCATTACCACTGATTATGCACAAATAGCTTGTGAAAATCATTACACAGTTATTCTACATCAAACCCAACCAATCGTGAAACTTGTTCTGATTGTCTTAAAGTAATGAGATAAAAATAAGCTTTGTGAGGAAATGGAATTCACGGTTATGCACAATAACTTATGAAAATCATTACTGCAGATTATTTTACATCCAAACCCATTGCAACCGTGAAACTTGTTCTACAGAGTTTTCCTAAAGGAATGACATAAAAATAAGCATGAAATATAAAAATAGCTGTGAAAATGAAATTCACGGTTATACCTTATAATCTTGTAGAAAATCATGACCATCTTGGTTATTTACATTAAACCCAACAAAGTGAAACTTGTTCTGGTTGTCCTAAAGGAATGACACCAAAAATAACTTTTCCATAAGCTATAAGCGAGAAATTGACCTCAGCGGTTGTGCACAACGACAATCAACAACTAATAAATAAGTGGTAAACCTTGAAGCACAATCTTAAGTATCAAATTAAGCTGTGAAAATTGACCTCCACAGGTTCTCGGTTTAGAAAGGTCAAAAACCAAACCATTTCACATTCACCAATAAATAAGCGTGAAATTGACCTGCACCTCTGAAGGTGTAGAAGTTCAGCATGTTTTATGTGATTGTTTGTGCCTGGCCTTGAGGAGTCGATTTCTCGATTGTAGACCTTCGCCTATTGAAGGTCCAATAACCTGTCAAATCATTTCCAGTTATTGTGTGCACTAACCTGTGTGAGGTCAATTTCTCGGTTATACTTGCACAATAAATTGGCCTTTCAACCATTATTAGCACCATTTTCATTATTCAATTCATAAGTTTTTGATGCTAGAGGATTTTATCAGAGCAGGTTGGAGTGCATTATTTTAGTTTTGATCCCTCTTTTGATAGTTCCTAACTTACTACCTAAGATCATTGAAGGGAATTCCCACACTAGTTTTATCCATATTAGTTTTCCCTTTGGTCTAAAAACTTCGAAATCCTATCATCGGCTTCCCAAAAATTTTGTTCGGGAATTGGACCGGAACCTATACGGAAGTGCGATAAACGACTAAGAGTATTATCGGGAATTGGACCGGAACCTATACGCGGGCAAACGGAGAGCTATGATTCTAGAATTATCGTGATTACAAGTTACTCCAACCCATCTAGTACGGGCGAAGTTTTGTTATCCCAATTGAGGGGCGGGAGTGGGAAACATTTTGAATGAAATCAAGTAATGCTTTCTTATCTTGATGGGTTACGTAGTTGCAATCGAGAAAATTGTTAGAACAATAAAAACGCAAACAAAATGGACTCGGTGGTCCTCATTTCTTGATGGGATTTATTGCAAGAACCCTTGAATATCTACATGAATTTGCAAAAGTACAAAAGCAGAATACGGTTAATTAGTACTCCTGGAGTCCCGGCGAAAGAGTCGGTAAATTTGTCAGACCGCAACAAAATAAGAAATGTGATGTAGGAAGAAGAAAAAGTTTAAATGTTGTGAGTATGAAAAATTAAATAGGAGAGAGAATGAGTGGGAGGTGATGTAAGAAAGATAATGTTGTGAGTGTAAAAGTAAAGTAGGAGAGAGAATGAGTGGAGAGAATAGTGATTTAAGGTTTCCTTTTGGGAAAGTGGCTTTTTAAATGGGACGCCCAAAAGGAAATAAATGGCTCTTTCAATTTGGGACGGAGGGAGTACATCTAAAACTCCATACATGCTTAATTAGCAGAGTTCCTTTAAACGAGCGAGAATCATATTAATCGGGAAACTAGGATTATAATATTGACCATTTTGCTTGGCGAAACGGGGAAAGGGTAAGAAAATTAGCATTTGTTTGATCAAATGTCTACGATTTTCCAAACGAAAAGCGAAGGAAATTTACAAAATCTCGGGAAACAAAAGATTGTAAAGAGAATGAACAAATAAAGCATAGAACTCTAACTCATCTTTGTCTCTAGGCAGTTCAAGGAGGATTTGTGGACCAACTCCAATCAGAAAACAACCATCAGCGTAGGCCTCGTACTCCATCATCTTACACGGAAGTATCAACCCGAGCAGGAAGGATAGACCGCTCTGATACCAACTGTAATTTGGTCTCTAGAGCTCGAATCGCAAAACTCCATTTGGGAATTTAAGGTTGAAATTGGAACGAACATACTACTTTCACCGTCTCTACTTTCTTCGGTGGAGGAAATTAAACGATTGAAGGGAATTGGAGAAGAATGAGAGAATTGGATTGGGTTGAGTCTTGTTCGAGGTTTGTGTCATCGTCTTTGCGGACAACGATTTGCGTGGTGGTTTCATTTTCGCCATGGAAGCGCACAGAGAGAGAAAGAGAATGAGGGCAGATTGGTCATTTAAATTGTTATAATTAGGGATAGGGACTCTACGGTCGTTTTCATTTCAACTCTTGGATCCTAAGGTAAAATTCAAAATATACTATTTTTATTGGGAAATTCCACTCTATCTCAAGGTCTTATTGGTAAAAATTCCTTACATTTAATCTATCAAATGTCAAGTTTATTGGACTAATAATTTTATCCGATTCTTAGAGGGGTTACCAAACGACCCTTATTTTTAAAAAAAAATAAGTTGAGGAAAAGTTTGTAGATTTTGTTTTTTTTTTGTTTTTTTTCACTACTCACTACTCACACACACACGTAAGCGCCTGTGAAATTCTAGGGAGAGAAAGTGTTTGCCCACTAACTCACGGGGGAGAATCGAACCCCATGGCCTCCGAGTTGGAGTCGCGAAACTCACCTCCAGGTGCAAAGCCTGATGACGAAACAAAATGCATCACAATTTTTTCTTGAAAATGACTTAATAATATGAATTTATTTCGTCATCTATAGTATAAATGAGGAAGGGGTTTGCTACAGTGGTATGAACAGTTTCAAGCGATCAAATTCCCATTTTGCCCTCATACATTTGTCTCTTTTCCATTTTGCCCTTAAAAATTTATTTTTTTAATTTTAAAAAAAAAAAAATTTTTTTAAAAAAAATCACGTGGCCTTGGACACGAACATGTACTAGTTTTGAATATGATAGAGCTCTGCATGCATCATAACAGTTAGATTTCACCTACTGTAAAATACAATTTTTGTAATAAAAATATAACTTATTTTTATGAGTATTTATTTTTGGTTGAGTATAACACATACTATAAAAATACTCTCCCCGTCCCACTTCAAGTCGAGGTTCCTACTTTTCCTTTTAAAAAGTCCCACTTGAGGTTCCTTATAAATAAAAAGTTTTGAATATATTTATACGCTTATGATTTAATATATTTACAAAAATAATCATTCATTATACCTTATAAAGTTAACATATTTACAAAAAAAACAATCGTTAATTTACTATTCCTTTCACTCATTTTCTCTCCTATTGAATATTTTTAACTTTTACATTTTATATATCTAATCTTCTACCCATTTTCAATAAAACCAATCATTAACTACTATGCTCTATCAGGCATTTAACTTTTACATTCTCTTCACTATTCTAAACAACACAAACAATTTTTTTTCTTAAAAAGCGTGGCACATCAAAGGAACCTTGGTGTGGGACGGAGGGAGTATAATTTATAACATTTTAAAATATAACTCCTCGATTAAAAAAAACGAATATACGATCGAACCGCACAGCAGAAACGAGATTTTTTTTCCGACTCTCTACCAATGCTCTTGAGAAAAAATCTTTAAGATACAAACTCTACACCGGGTTAACTAAGCCCCAACACTATTACCCATGTGAAGTGTGAACTAAACAATACGTAGTTTTCTTCTCAGTCACGGGTTACCGTTTTCGTACACATCCAACTAAATAACTTACTGCTGTCTCGTAATAAATTTCGTAATTTACTTAATAATATTTTTTTAAAAAATATTTTGTTTATTTGTACATTACTTTACTTGTCATGATAAAATAGCACGAACCTATTTTCTTATTGAAAAGTTGCGAGACCTATTTTAAAAGTGAAAAAATAAAAATGAAACATTTATTATTGATCAAGTATCATAAAAAATAAAAAAAGTAAGTTACAATGCCAGCTGAGCATTACCCAAAATCTCAACTCAGTACCCTAAAGTTTACCAAATGCAATTATTTTTTCCCTCATTTGGCACTCGCTCACCTGGTTGAGTTGGTTCCTGTCCTGGCCAACTTTCGTTTTCTTTTTCTCACGGCCGCGTTAAATCTACCGACCCATCCATTCCTATATATAATCCCCAAAACCTCCCTAATTCAATTCACTCACTCCATCATCACCAACCTCCCAACACAAAACACTTTGATCTCCATTACAATGGCTAGAATGTCGTCCCCGTCCTCATTTCTGCTACTATTTACATTGCTCGCCACTTTCACCACCTTCTCACTAGCCCAAGGCACCCAGCGAAATTTCTACGCTCGTTCTTGTCCACGAGCCGAATCCATTGTTCGGTCGACTGTGAAGTCGCATTTCCAATCGGACCCCACAGTTGCTCCCGGACTGCTCAGAATGTTCTTCCACGACTGTTTTGTCAACGGTTGTGATGCTTCCATCCTCGTTGATGGAGCCTCTACAGAGAAAACCGCTGGCCCAAACACTCTTTTGAGAGGTTATGAGGTTATTAATGATGCTAAGACGCAACTCGAAGCTGCTTGCCCTCAAACCGTCTCTTGTGCTGATATTCTAGCTCTTGCTACTCGTGATTCCGTTGTTTTGGTAAGCTCCTCCTTATATATCATGCATGTGGGCTCGGTCTTTAACTGGACTGGATCTCACATATAGTAAGAGTTCTTGTAGCACTGGTGCACCAGGTTACCCTTTTATTATCGTTAACATTGGTGTTTAATTTCGTTCTTGGTTTGTGTAGACTGGAGGACTAAGCTGGAATGTGTTAACGGGGCGTAGAGATGGACTAGTTTCATTGGCGTCGGATACTACAAACTTGCCCAACTTTAGAGACTCGGCTGATATTCAAATCAAGAAATTTTCTGACGTAGGTCTAAATGCTCAAGATCTTGTCGCCCTTATTGGAGCACATACAATCGGAACTGCATCTTGTTTTACATTCAGCCCACAGACTTTATAACTTCAACTCTACAAATGGAGCCGACCCATCAATAAATCCGGCGTTTCTTACTCAATTAAGAGCACTTTGTCCTCAAAACGGTGACGGATCAAGGCGTGTTGGAATGGACACGGGGAGTGTGAATAGATTTGATAATTCTTACTTTGCTAACTTGAGGAGCGGACAAGGGGTGCTTGAATCTGATCCAGAACTTATGGAATAATCGACCAACGCAGACGTTGGTGCAGAGGTTCTTGGGACTTAGAGGGTTGATTGGATTGACATTTTAATTTGGAGTTTGGAAAGTCGATGGTTAAGATGGGTAATATTGGTGTCAAGACAGGCAATAATGGTGAAATTCGCAAAGTTTGTTCAGCATTTAACTAATCATGCTTATCTCTGCAATAATTCAAGCGTATTTGATCAGTGTTATAATTATAAGTCTAAATTTATTCATTTTCCACGTGTATAATGTTTTCACTTGGCAAAATGGCTACCAATTTTCTATCAATCCGTTCAAACATTTTAGGATGGGCTAGAACTGTACTGGACCGGGTAGTAGAAACTATATTGGAGGTTTCTTACCTTAAAGCAAATTGGTTATAATTATAAGTCGTAAATTTATTCATTTTTCGCGTGTATAATGTTATAAACAAGTCTCGTTTATTCCCGATGTGGGATAATGTTCTATTACAATCAAGATGTTCCAAGCTAACTCCAATCCAATGCCGTGACTTCAGATCACACATGGTAGTTATCAACTGAACCTACGAATGTTACTATAATGGATACAAAAATACATACCAGAATGCCAGACAAAATACATCTGACAGATCCCTCACAACCTATACCACATAGCCCATGCGCCATCTACATGCATGTCTGTTACACTGATTCCACTCTATGAGCCAAAACGTGAAATGTGCAAGAACTACTGTGGTTCAAAGTAAGCGAGTACCACCCAACTATCACTCCTTTTCCATAAGCTCCAAATCACATTATGATTTAAGAGACACTTGGGAGAAGATGAGGCAGAGTATTGAGCTTTTCCCCAGCTCACCCAGAGCTTCTGCAAAAGCCTTTCTTTTCCCTCCGTCCCATAATGATAGTCACATTTGACTATTCAATCATTTGTCATTTCCATCACTAGCCTGAATAAGGTTTAGTTATTACTCCATTAGCCCCTCTTCTTCTTTGATTGACTCTTATCCTATCCTCTATTCCTCTCCTTCCTTGGTTGACAATTTTGGAAGTTCAATGATTTTAACCTAACAATTTTGGATATGGGACTATCTTTTTGGGACAAACCAAAATCGCAAATGAGAACAACTTTATGGTACAGAGGGAGTATATGCATATGTATTTATAAGCACACTTTCTTAGTGAAACATGCATTCTCTACGCAAGTATTATATATTGGTTTCAATGAGCCAGTTTATTCAAGTTTCTCTCTCTCTCTCTCTTCTTGTTTAACCTTATTCTTTTTATACATGCACAGACATATTTATTTCATACTCATCAACCATCATGATAGAGAAACCAACAACTTCTCTCAGCAGGTTGGCTTTACGGGATACAATTAAACATAAAATACCAGTAATATAACGATAACACCAGCAGTACCAAATATCATCGCACAAGTTGACCACCAGAATTACAACTGATGACGCCACAGCTTTTCGGGGTCAGGAGCGGTTCAAGGATATCTGGCTAGGATATATTTGGTGGTTTTGTGTACCTAGATCACAACACAAACAAGCACCGTTAAGGTCAAAGTTGGATGTTACTCCAACTCAGGCCCTCGGGTGTGAGAGTAAGAATCTTGAGTAATAAGGCTTTGAATACCTTTTGGAGTGTGTGTGTTTAGGTTTAGAGAGTAAAAGAGCTTACTCAATTGTATATGGAACTTACCTTGCCCCGAGGGGGTAAAGGCCTTCTATTTATAGGCAATGCCATGGTGCTTGTTGAGGTAAGCAATGAGATCGGCCCCAAGGGGGCACTTTGGTATTTGACCGGCTACACGTGTCCGCGGCTAATTGGTCTGTCGGGGAGGGAACATTGGTATCCGGGGGACATGGGTGAAAAGGGACATGAGCCGTGTAGCCCAGGCTTATTGCATTAAATGGAATAGTAGGCGCCGGATGAGCCGCATTGAATGCGTGATGGGGGAGCCGGCAAGTGGCTGTCGAGCCCGGTAAGCTAACTTGCTCGGTAAGGCTTGACATTAGCAGGAAGCGCATGTGCCGCGGTCGACGTTGTGCCGCGGTCGAAAGATATATGAAGCCGAGCACGGTTGATGCGGGCATAACTCCTGCGGGCACGAATCCAGCCGGCTTGAAGTCCCAGTGGTCCTCGAAGAGGATGATGCGAGGAGGGACACGGTCTTGACCACAAGGGCCTATTGTTGTCCGCGGTCTTCCCTCCCCGCAGTCTAAGGCTACCACGTCACCGGTTCCTTGGGCTAGGCCGAGCGCGGGCCCGGTCCCGGTAGATCCGGGCTCATCAATGGCCCCCAGCTCCAAGTGTGATTATTTATGGTGCAGTGAGGAGCTACTAGAAGCTCGATGCTCTCGGTGCTCCTCGGACGAGCACCGGTGTTGGCGTTTTTCCTTGTTTGTTGCTTGGCCACCGTGGGCAGGCGAGGAACGTTCGGGAGGCACCGGTGAGTGACACGTGGTCCACTTGCATGGCGTGCCTCCCGGTTAACGAGTGGGCCCCTTGGCGAGATGAAAAGACGGGTTAGTGGTACGTCGAGGGTGCGTGTCGGCCATCAAGGGGGTAATAAATGCAAAAGGTATTTAATTTTCGAATTTTCAAACGTTTGGAGACGGTTCGGGGTCCGAGGTTGGATTTGTGGGCTAATTAATACGGGTTAGCGGGTTAACCCGTATAGGTAGGCCTTATAAATACCAAACCCTTAAACCCCAAACACTTTTACCGTTTCCAAATATTGAAAGAGCTCTAGAGAGAGAAACTTCTTCTTTGCGAATTCTTGTGCAACCGTTCTCCAGAATCTACCCTCAAGCTTTCTTTTCGTAAGTAACATTGGGTGCTTTCTCTTCTTAAATCTCCCTCTATTTTTCTTTTCCCTTTACGGGTTTTGCATAATGACCACTCGAGAATTTGGACCCCGCCGTCCCGTAGAACTAGGAGATGGATCCACCACGATATCTTTGCTTGTGCAGTAAACGGAATTTGGTGGTATCTTTAGGAAGGTAGGATTGGGGTGGATAAGGCTATCCCTTAGGTGTTTCTGTTTTTACGTGAGAGAGATGATTGGGGGCCTTTTGTCCCACCCCGGTTGTGGGAGGCCAAGAAGAAGTACATCTGATCGTAATGTTTGGTCTTTGAGGATCACCGAAGGCTAAGAAATTTTGTAATGGGGGTTTTGTGCGGGTTTCCCGCGAGAGAGATCGGGCTACGAACGCAGTTGAACTTGTGAGGAGAGCGATCCGTGTCCCCGAACGAGATAAGCGATTGGGAGAAGTGTGAGCTAATGGACCACTGAACAAACCAATCTTTGCGCGGCGCACCTGCACGGACATGAATGACCCCTTGGATGTCACGCCCCCGGGAGGCATGTACTGACGTGGTGCCCGCGGCCCCCTGGTGCTTGAACCCGTTGAACTAGAAGTAGTAGTGAGGAGGCTGGAGCCTCTAAATTTTGAGACTACGTAGGCGGGGAGGATGAGGATGAAGTGACCTGCGCCGCGGTGATGCCGCTGGTCTCTTTGGCTCGACGAGCACGGAGGCCAGGGAGGATGACCGCGAGGTCGGGCTAAGGAGGGCTGCGGGGACCTGCTAAGAAGGCCGGCGAGACCACGAACATCGTGGATGCCTTTTCGACCACGATTCCGAGGAGGAGGTAGGCGAGGCCCTGCCCATGATAAAGGCAAACGGCCCGAGTTGTTGAGGCGAACCACGGCCGTAGCCGCGGCATTAAGAAAGCCAAGGAAGTGGCTATCCTCAGCTGGGAGGAGGATATTTATGAGGTTTATAACGTGGACCCTTAACGCCTGCCGATGTCACGCACCTTAGGACACGTTAGATAAAGGAAGGATAAGTTGAGGCGAGGAGACGATGGGCGATGTCCGCGAGGATAATAGGGCCTTAGTTTTCTATGGTGCTCAATTTGAGAATGGCCTGAGGCTGCCCTTGGATCCTTTCTACTATGACTTCCTGGAGCTCAACCGCTGCCTCCCCATGAACCTGACTCCCAATGCCATCAGGGCCATTGTTTCTTTCATAGCTGTTTGCAGATTCTTGGGCTATGAACCCACCCTGGCCAGGCTCTACGCTTACTATCAGAACCAAATTCTCCGCGGCATTACGGGTTTGAAGGCTAGGAATTTCTCTACCAAGACCTTCTACTCCCCCTTCGAACAAGTTTGATCAATGGAACCAGAAGGATATCCTGGTCATTGAGTCTAGGTTTGGATGGCCCTTTTCCAAGCCTCGAGTCCGATCCGATGAAGGTGTCCGTACTAGCGGTTATCCAGGACCCGTCCTCTGCCCGATCTTATGCGCCTTTGCCGTAGAGGCATCGGCCCTTTACTTGGATAGCGGGGAGGAGCCCGTTTATGATGTAGGCACAATTGTAGTGGATGAGCCGCTTATTGATCTACTCGGGGTGGCTCCTCGCGAGGGGAGGGCGCCCCACATGCCCCAGTAGCAATAGAGTCGTTGCCTCGTGACCACACGATTGGAGGGTGCACGAGCACTGGGCCAATTTGAGGCGGATTGTAAGACACCGCATGCTTTGGGCGGCGAGTGCGATCCTCCCGAACTTATCGGTCTCTAAGCTTGTTTTCATATAGCTGTTGCCCAATTTATCTTTATCTTTGATTTTTTGGACTGCATTCTAACCTTTTCTCTTTCCTCCCTCAGTAGATCCAGAAGAATACAATTTCGATGGCTCCTCCACTAAGTCTTTATGATGAAGGCCAAGAACATGAAGGCCAACAAGGAAGGCCGCCACGAAGGCGAGAATGAGATGGGTGGGGTCACCGCGAGGATAAGACGATTGCCCGTTGTGAAAGCGCGAAAGACGGGGATCCCCTTAGCCTTCCCAGAAAACTATCCCTCACACGGAATGCTGCCTCCGCCCCCGGGGTCCTCCTCCCTCCGGCTCTAGAGGCTCCCGCTCTCCCCTGACTGGCCGCACCATTCCTTCCAGGCCATCAAATGGATTCTCGGAAGAGAAATGAGAGGGATGGAGAGCGAGGGACGAGGGGACAGGAAGGCTGCGAAGGTCGGGGATGCTCCTCCTCGGACTATGACTGCCCCTACTGTGGCTTCAGCTTCTTCTCCCCCTGTTGGGGGCACTATCTGCTCGTCTGTTTATCCAGTTTCCCCCTTGATCACTCGCGAGGAGACTCTGGCGGTCAGGAAGAGGCATCAGAGGTGTCTCCACATCAGGGGTGGATATTTATGCCGGAACTGCGCGATGCATCCGTTGGGATCGAGGGCCAGCGAACCGCCTATACTCTCGGACTTCTATAAAGGCATAGTTGTCGAGGAGAATGCCTACACACAGTGGGGGATATAGGCCTCGCTACGGCCGAGGTAGATGCTCGCTTGATCTTAATCTTTTGGCTTCGCCATTTTTCTTTGTATAACTTTTGATCTTTTACGCACTTGAGTGAGTAATAAGGTGTTGCGGTAGCGTGAAAGGCTGTGACACTCGGACCGGCGAGGTGGAGAACAAAACTTCCATCTTGGCGGCCAAACTTCGGGAGGCTGGAGGAGGCTCGACAAGTGGAACCTTGAACTCCTATTTGGAGGAGACAAGGAAAGGGCCTTCGCTCGGAAGGAGAATGATTTGAAGGGCTTCCGGGGAGAGGATGACCCGGCTCGAGAAGGACCTTGAGAGGATAAGGGGTCGGCGGGATGAGCTCCGCGGGCACAAAAGCAGTGGGAGCCCAGGAATAAAGAGCTCGTGGCCGAGTGGATCTTTGCCCGAGGCGTCTGGAGGCTCACAGGGAAGAAGGTGGACGAGCGTCCAGATGAGAGCTCCCTACAAAAGGATGGAGCGAGAGGGAAGTCCGCCCTCGACGATGTCCGCAAGGAAGGCGTGGAGGAATACAAGAACTCCCGACTTTCGAGGGCCCGGCTCGTTCTTTGAAAACCTGGCTCGATTATGAGGTGTTTGGGAGTTCGGGCAAATAAGGAATTTTGCGGCCACGGGCAAGTTCACCGTGCGAGGAGTTGGCCGTAATTGGCTCGCTTGTTGCTACGGATGATGAGTGCTTGCCGGGCATGCACTAGTTCCCTTGTCAGGGACGAGGTCAAAAGTTTGGAGGCGTCCGCCGCGGCCTCTGCTGCCTCACTGTGGCGAAGTGACGGCTCTTAGCTTTGATCGGCGATTTGGATGAGCTGCGGTTCGGGGATAACCCTATATCATTGGGGGATGCCTTGGCTCGGGTTCTTCCAAATGGGCTGCCATAGGAGATCTCTTTCCTTCGCGGGCAGCTCCGGCTCCGGCCTCTGCGAGCCCGTCTACGACCCTATAACGAGAGATTACGATGACCCGTCTTCCTTCCCCAACTCCAACTTCGAAGCGGGCACGAGATGGTGCTGCCGGGGAGGCTGCGAGATGCGGGCCGAGGACCAAGCTCCTAAAGTTTAGGATTTTTGCTTTTTCTTGTTGTAGTAGAATAGGATCTCTTTTTGTAATAGTGTAGGAATTTGTAAATACTTTCTTAATCATTAATAGAAGCATTCTCTCAACTTGGCTCCTTTAGTTTTATCTTAATTGCTTGTCTCGTAGGCTATTTTGAGTAGTTTGGCAATCTTCGAGCATCTTAATACTTGCATTCTTGCCTTACCACTTTTTCGGCGTTTTTGACTTGCAATTAACTTTATACTCTCCTTACGCGGGCGCGGCTTAGTAGGCCCTTTGCCCGCATTTTTTGAGTTTTCCTAACTCTTTATTCAAAACCCTTAGGTTTTTTGTGAGAGTCAGCCTTATTCTTCTATGATCGCGTTTGTTTAGCCTTGTGGCAAAGTTAGGGGTCTTGACCCCGGTTGTCTATTTGGCTTTGTTAAACTAGTTTGATCACTCTCATCCATTTACACTTATTCCCGGCCTTGCGGCTGTGGTGTAAGTCAAAAGTAGCCAAGGCAAGCATACTTTCATAGGGCATGCGAGAAGGTGGCCGTGAGGCTATTGTCATGCGCAACGAAAGGTAGGAGCATATTTTTAGCATAGAGGCCCTTTAACCCCACGGCATCTGTATCCCCTTATTGGAGGTTCTCACTTATTTGACCACTTTATTCAAAACTCCCTAAGGTTTTTCGTGAGGGTCTCGTGGCGATCTGGTGAACGGGCTTATATGTAGGCCTTTGTCACATACAGGCAAGCGAGTAACGGCCCTAACGAGGTCCTTCGCGCAATTAGTGGGTCCGGACTTGGTCATTGTCCCAGCTAGAGTCCGTGAGGCACGGGCGTCATGGCCTTTGTACCTACGTTCATCTATATCCACTTATTTTTGGTGGTGTCACGCGACGGGGAGAGAGTCCTCCCCGCGATCATAGTACGGATCGTAATGGATCTTTGTACATATATAGGCATGCGGATCCTTAGATCTTTGCGCATCAGTAAGTAGGAGCTCATATATTGGCTCTTGAACTCACTGGCATCCGCACGCGGGCATCCACCTTAGCTTTTTGAGGCTGGTGGGAATTGATTTTTGCATCAAAATATGATGATAACTTTTCCCTTATATATATATAGTCTATACTCCTTCCAAAAGATTACAAAAGACTTCAAAAGAAGTATCTCTTCAGGTGGTCGCTATTCCGGGGAGTGCTTAAGCTCTTCTCCCTCTTTTGGTCGCAACATATAGGTGCCCTCTTTGACTATCTTTGTGACCTCATATGGACCTTCCCATTTCGGGGACGGCTTGTTGAAACCAGGTTGGGTCCACTTGGACCTCTACGCTTCGAGTACCCGAGTCTCCAAGCGAAAAACTCCTCTTATTTACTCTTTTATCATGATGCTTCTTCGCTTTTTGTTTGTAGTTCACCATTTTTCATGTGCCCGCATTCTCTTTCCTTCGAGATCGTCCGGGTCACACCTTACATTTGCCTCGTTTTGAGACTCGTCGAAGTATGTGACTGTACGAGGGTAGGGCTACCTCAGCTGGAGCCATTGCCTCGACCCATACGTGAGCGAGAAGGGAGTTTCTCTGTTGAATTTCTTATCGTGGTGCGGACAACCCATAATGCGATGCGGAGCTCGTCCGACCAACGTCCTCCTCGTCCTTCCAAATTTTTCTTTAAGGCGGTTAGGACTAGCTTGTTGCGGCCTCGGCTTGACCATTTCCACGAGGATAGGCAAGCTGCGGACTTACGGTGTTGCACCTTCATTCTCACACATTCGGCGGTGAATTTTGCGGAGAATTGGGTGCCATTATACGAAATTATTGCTCGGGGAACCCCAAATCGACAATAGATGTGGTCGTGGACAAAGCCCGATAGTGTTATCCTCGGAAATAGTGGCGAAGCCCTTTGCTTCCGTCCACTTGGTAAAATAATCCACGGCCACCACGGCATACTTGATGCTTCCTCTAGCGATTGGAAATGGTCGATAAGATCTATCCCCCACGTATCAAACGGCCACGATGGTACTACCAAAGTACGCTCTGTTGATGGTAGTGCAGGGATGTCCGCAAATCTCTGGCACTTATCACATTTTCTAACATACTCCTGCGCATCCCTTCTCATTGTGGGCCAAAAGAATCCTTGGAATTTGATCTTGTGCGAGAGGGTGCGAGCACTGGATGTCATACAAACTCCTTCATGAACCTCATAGAGTAAGTTGGTGACCATGTGAGTCTTAACACATCTTAGTAAAGGCTTGGTGAATGATCGTAGAAAAAGCACCCCATCGAGGACGAGGTATTTCGCGGACACCGTTACGATGGCTCTAGCCTTTCTTGGATCCTCGGGGAGGGTTTGCTTCTCGATGTAATCCTTCATTTCATCCACCCGAGTCCACTTACTTGATCCTCAATATTGTTTATACGTATTCGATCTATAGCGGGTCTCTCAGTGAATTCAATCGGCAATTTGTCTCCAACTCACCAATTTCTTGCTCGGTTATTCTTGAGAGGAGGTCGGCTTCCACATTGTCCTCTCTCATGACTTGGTTCAGCTCATAGTAAGTGAAATTTTTGATGAGGGTTTTGCGAGGTCACGATGCGAGTTAGTCTTGGGTTGATAGTATCATACTCCCCCTAATTTGATTAACTATGAGTGAGAGTCACTTTATTGATCTCAATATTACGAACTCCCAAGTCTCTTTGCCGGTTCCATGCACGCTATGATCGCTTCATATTCGGCTTTGATTGTTTGATGCCTCGAACTTGAACCTCGAAGGCCCTCATGAATTTCTCCCCGCGGGTGCAATCGAAGTATGCCCGCTCAGCTGATTAACTTGCTCGCGGAGCCGTCCACATATAAAGTCACACCTCTTACGGACGCTCCCTTGGTTGAACAATTTACGTGCTCGGGCTTTTGGGTCATCTTCGATTACGCTCGCTTTCTTTTTCCGAGTCATTGTCCGCCGATTTGAATGATGATTCTACTACAAAATCAACTAAGGCCAACGCTTTGATTGTCTTTCTCGGGGAGTAGGTGATGCGGAACTCGGTGAGCTCTATAGACCAAGCTAGCATTCTCCCAGAGGACTCTGGTTTATGTAAAACCTTTCTAAGCGGGGCCTCGGTTAGTACGGTTATAGGATGTGCGAAAAGTAGGCTCTTAATTTTCGGCGGATCTGAAGCAAGGCGTAAGCTAACTTTTCTATATTAAGATAACGCCCTTCTACGGCGGACGGTGCCTTACTTACATAATAAAGCTGGTTTTGGGAGTTATTCTCCTCCCTTACAAACATTTGCTCTTGCCCGGATCGATGCTTGACTAAATACGAGAAAAAGCTCTTCTCAGGGCCGAAGTGGCTTGAGTAGAGGTGGGTGCCCGAGGTATGTCTTGACTTCTTCAAAAGCGATGGCACTCGGTGCTCCATGTAAATTCATCGGCTCTCTTCCCCCTTTGAGAGTTTTGAAGAAGGGGAGGCATCTCTCTGGCGACCGCGAGATGAAGCGGCGAAGTGCGGTGATGCGACCATTGAGTTTTGTACATCCTTCACGCGAGCGGGAGGTTTCATGTCTAATAGGGCTGGATTTTCTCTGGATTAGCCTCTATCCCTCTTTGGTTGACCATGAATCCGAGGAACTTGCCCGCCTTGACCCCGAAGCGCACTTAAGGGGTTTAGCTTCATCTTTGTTATGGCGCAAGTTTTGAAGGTTTCCTCCACATCGAGCTCGTGGGAGTTTTCCTTAGTTTTTATGACCGTGTCGTCAATGTAGGCCTCCCGATTTTCGGCCTAGTTGGTTTTTAAAGACCGGATTGACCATGCGGCGATATGTGGCTCCTGCATTTTTTAGCCCAAAGGGCATCATAGTGTAGCGGTATGTCTTGCCGCGCAATGAAGGCTACGGAGCGGACATCTTCGGGAGCCATCCGGATGCTGGTGGTAGCGGAGTAGGCATCAATGAAGCTTAGAACTACGTGTCCGGCTATAGAATCCACCAATCTGTCTATGCGAGGAAGAGGGAAGCAATCTTTGGGGCATGCCTTGTTGAGATCGGTGAAATCAACGCACATCCTCCATTTGCCATTGGATTTCTTAACCATGACCACATTGGCCGGCCACTTGGGGTAGGAGATCTCCTTTATTATCCCGCTTTTAGCAACTTTTCCACCTCTTCCTTGATGGCAATCTCTTTCTCAGGGGAGAAATATACGGATTTACGGTGAATGTTTTTGAAGGAGGGGTCATCGTTGATTTTATGGAGGATCACGTCCTCGACGATGCCTTGCATATCTTCCACCCTCAAGCGAACACATCGCAATTGGCTCTAAGGAACTCAATAAGTATCCTTCTTTCCTCGTTGTGAATTTCCGGCCCAACCTTAAGCTTGTTTGCTCGGGAAGTGGGGATTGATTACCACCTCCTCGAGCTCGTCGTTAGGTTGAAGGTCGGCCGATTTCACGATTGTGCGGGAGTCAATGACAATAGTTGGGGGGTTGACACGAGCTTCGGTCGGTGTTGCCATTGAATATACGATATCACGGTCAATTTCCCCCTCTATTCCTCGATCAATATATCCTCCCTCAGCGGGCGACCAAGCTGCTTTGATTTTACGCTCATTTTGAGCTCCACCTTTGTGGAATGGAAAGAAAGCATGCCAATTGGTACGGGTGGCGGCGGGAGTGCAAGGGCTTTCCCCTTTTGTGACTTGTCCTCGCTTTTTCCCTCTATTATTTTGTCCTTGCCCTCTATCTGCGGGCGGGATGTACAGCCTTTCTGTTCTTTCCTTTTTCCTCCGGTGCTCGGAGGAATCTCCCGAGCTGGTTCTTGATGGTAGCAACCCCGCCGGGGTGTTAAATTTCACCCTTTGGTGGGGGACGGACGCAACTATTCCCAATTCGGCTGGCGATTCTGTGAGAATGGCATTGTATTGGGAAGGAAGATCGACCACCATGAAAGTTATCTTGGCCGTCTTACTGCATAGGGTTTTCTCCAATAGCTACGTCAAACACAATCGTCCCCTTTACCCTTACAGGCGTGGTTTGTGAAGCCTTCGAGCATGCCCGCATATGGAGTGAGATGTGCTTAGTCATTCTCATTCCGATCAAAGTATGGTAATAGAGTATGTCGCGGGCGGCTCCGGTATCTACCAACACACGGCCTATGTTTGCCAGGTTGATTCTCATTACGAGGTGAGTGGGCGTGTGGAATGAAAAAGGGTGGAGGCAAGTTCACTCCTTTTGAACCCAATTTCAAGCTCTTCCTCGGGGCCGGGCGGGGATGGAGAAAACCTTCTCTAATGTCCGAATTTGGAGAGACAAGCGCCTACTAGTGGGAGGTTCCTCCCCGATGAAGTTAATGTCATAGTCCCCAAAATCGTCATCATTATTATCTCTTTCATTCCTATCTGGTCCCCGCGTGTGTCGTGCCGCTGGCGATCATTGTTATTGGGGGCGTATTGTTTCCCTTAACCCAGCTTGGTTAGCTCCACCGTTATTAATTTTCTGTTTGGATTACTCGCTTCAGTGGAAACAATCCTCGGTTCCGTGCCGTGGTCGTTGTGAAACTCACGAGAATTTAAGTCTACTCCTCTCATTTGGCTTTCGAAGCATGGGGGAGGAGGAGGAAAATCGAGGCTCTCATGATCACCGCCCTTGGGTCGGTGAGCTCTGTAAAGCTGTTTCGGCCACGGCCTTTTTGAGCCTTTCGATCCCCACCTCTGTTTTGCCACGATTATTGGCACGAGCGGGCTCTGGGGTGGTCTCTGGACTTGGCTTATCCTTTCTTTCGCGAAGCTCGTGGAGCGGGCACACTAGGCTCTTCGGCGGAGGCGATGGCGATGCCCTTTCATACATTTCCTCCATTTGATTTAGGTTTCTTTGGAGGCAAAATTCATTTTGAGGAAGGAGTTCTGAGGCCGCCTTCAAAACATAGTCGATGTCCCCCTCGTCCGGGTCCACAATCTCCTCGCTCACCTTCTGAACCGGGATATATAATCTTTTGTAGGCTCATTTGGTGCACCTTGACACGGACAAGATCTGTCTTTGGTCTAGCGGGCACACTTGCTCCGGCAAAGGCATTGAGGAAGAGGACTACGGGCGGGCGAATATTTGGATACTGTGGGGCTTGAGGGCTAGCATCCAAGATAGGGCCTTGCCGGTGAAGGTCGCGGCCAAAGCTTTGCACATCAACGACTCATCCGCGGAGAATAAAGCCATCGGCCCTCAAATCTTCCCATATGACTCTTGGCATTTTTGGATCCGTCATAGGTGTCCATGCAGGGGTTTGCCCTTACGGATCGGTGCCGCGCAATTTTGTCGGCGAAGGCGTCCATAGTGCGGCCACACTTACAGGCGGCCTTCGATGGGTTTCCCACATCTTACTGCATGAATTCCACAAACTCGGGGTTCGATCATCAACCTTTTGCTTTTTAGCTCGTGGAGTCACGGCCTTCTCTTGGCCAGGAGCCAAGGGTCGGCTTTGGACTTCGCACGGTGATTTGTGTGCCTCTTCCCCCTTTCCTCGCTATCATCTACATGCGCACGCTCCGTCTGGCCATTTGTCCGCGCTCAAGGGCCGGGTCAGCCGGTTTGCCCCGCGGCTTGACTAGCAAGCGAGTGTGCGGGAGCTCGTTGGGAGAACCTTTGTGACCCTTGAGGGAGCTGTAGCCCTCCATTGGCCTCTATTTCAAATATTTCCATCTCCGCGTCGTTGATGGCCGTGGCTTCCGCGACCGGTTTGGATTTGGAGGCAAGGATTTCCTTCCTTCTCGGGATGCGTTGCAGGGGAAAGTGGGGTGGTCGGATTGGTGTTTTTATGCGAGCTTGGGGAGTTTTTGGGCTAGTGTTTAGTAGGGCTTGGGCTTTCTCGGCACGGGCTTCCTCGGTTAACCGGTGGAGAACTCGTTGGTAGGGATTTTGAGGGCGAGAATGGGCCCCATTACATTGAAGACGAGTTGGTTTGCCTTTCCACTATTGTTATTGGAGGGTTCGGCTTGGTTTTCCTCCTCTATAGTTAAATGACCGACATTTTTTAGAATTTGAGACATGTCACGAAAGGTGAAAATAGCGAAAGAAGTGTCTTTTGACGGTCGGTTGTTTAGACTACAAGGTGTGTACGAAAACAAAAGTTTTAAATGGGAAAAACTTAGTGACGTAAAATAGAAGAGCCTTTCGGCCTTTGAATTTGTTTAGGACACGTGAGGTGCCTTGAAAACAAAAGATTTTTAACGAGAAACGAAAGAAAGTCGGCTTCCGGCAATGGAACCCGCGATGACGCCACGGCTTTTCGGGGTCGGGAGCGGTTCAAGGATATCTGGCTAGGATATATTTGGTGGTTTTGTGTACCTAGATCACAACACAAACAAGCACCGATTAAGGTCAAAGTTGGATGTTACTCCAACTCGAGGCCCTCGGGTGTGAGAGTAAGAATGCTTGAGTAATAAGGCTTTGAATACCTTTGGAGCGTGTGTGTTTAGGTTTAGAGAGTAAAAGAGCTTACTCAATTGTATATGGAACTTACCTTGCCCGAGGGTAAAGGCCTTCTATTTATAGGCAATGCCATGGTGCTTGTTGAGGTAAGCAATGAGATCGGCCACTAGGGGCACTTTGGTATTTGACCCATTACACGTGTCCGCAGACTAATTGGTCTGTCGGGGAGGGAACATTAGTGTCCGGGGGACATGGTGAAAGGGACATGAGCCGTGTGGCCGGCTTATTGCATTAAATGGAATAGTAGGCGCCGGGCGAGCCGCATTGAATGCGTGATGGGGGCCGGCAAGTGGCCTGTCAGAGCCAGTAAGCTAACTTGCTCAGTAAGGCTTGACATTAACCGGGAAGCAGTATGTGCCCGTGGTCAACGTTGTGCCCGCGGTCAAAGATATATGAAGCGAGCACGGTTGATGCGGGCATAACTCTTGCGGGCACGAATCCAGCGAGCAGGGTCCCAGTGGTCCTCGAAGAGGATGATGCGAGGAGGGACACGGTCTTGACCACAAGGGCCTATTTGTCCGCGGTCTTCCCTCCCGCGGTCTAGGAACTGCCACGTCACTGGTTCCTCGGGCTAGACCGAGCGCGGGCCCGGTCCAGTAGATCCGGGCTCATCAACAACAAAAGAAAGAAACATCAGATCACACAAGAACACATAATTTTGAAGAATCAAGAAGTAGCCAAAACCAATGCATATGACAAAGCGTACTTCAATTTAAGCACATAAGTGAAATTATGTCTCAAAAGTGGGTACCCATGAATAAAATCTACACATAAAAGATTTCTTACAACAATTAATCACCAGTTTCATGATTTTATACTCTTAACACTACAAGTGAAACAACCCGAAACAATTCATAATATACATATTATAACTTCACTTTGAAACTAAAAGAATCTCGGGTTTCCTAACCTTAGTAGGAGTATTAGCACTTGAAGCCACATTAGCAACTGCAGCTGCAGTTTGCAAGGCCTCCCGCGATCTCCTATCAAGCTGAATCAAACTCTGTGTTGCCAGAATAGCCAGTGGCACCAAATCATGAGTAGCCCGAGCATTTAAACTCCTCACTGCAACAGAAGCAGCATCCTTAACGTCGTTACTATTTAGAGGTGCCAATAAACAGTGCCCCAATATTCTCAACACAGGCTGTAATAGCTCCCACGGAAGCGGAATTCTTGACCCCCTTGACTGTGACTGTAGTTCTTCAGAACTTCCACCAATGATTGCTAAAGTGGTAATTTCCTCCACAATGTCATCGTGGTCGAATTCTTCGATGTGGATGCCATTGGAAAAACTGTTGGTTTGGATTACTTGATCCAATTCGGAGTCGCAAGGGCAATTCTGGTCGGCCCAATCGGAGGCAAATTTGAAAAAGTCAAGTTCGGACCAGCTAGGCATTTGAGAGATCTGTTTGTAGTAACAATCTAGGGCAACCCCTACAATTATTAGAATAACGAGGGCTTAGACGAATTCAATTAAAAGATGAAAGAAATGAATTGAATTGAATGACTCAATTAAATATGATGCTAGAGATACATATTTATAGTATTACAATGAGGAATTTCCTAGAAGGAGGAGAAGGTTTTTAAAATTGTGTTTCCTAATTTAATACAAAGATTAATCTAGAGAAGTTTTCTAAGATTGTGTTTCCTAATCTAATACAAGGATTATATTTCCTAATCTATTTATTACAATATATACTTGAATATAATATAATGATATTATATTTCTAATACAATTCAGGCGCGTTTTGTAGATTTAATTGCAGTTTGTGGCTTGAGAGGCGCAGAGAGAACTCCCATTAAGGGCCGTGATTTATGTGTAACTTTTCTTTTCTCCCTCATTGTCACGCATTGCAACCATGCCTTGACCTGTTCAATCATAAATACAACAAACTAATAGCAGACATATAAATAATCAATTATCACTTTGTAATTTATGAATAATACTCCCTCCGTCCCACTCGAAGTGTCACTTTTTACCCAAAAGGGTGTCCCGTTTATAGTGTCACCTTTCCTAAAAAGAAAATATTTTATTAATATTCTATTATCCCATCCACTATTCCCTCCACTAATTCTCTCTCCTCTACACTCACAACACTTTTTAAATTCACTATTTTCTCCACTAATTCTCTCTCCTATTTTCAAATTACACTCACAATATTTTTTCTTCCCACACTTTTCCTTAATTTGCGTGCCACCCCTAAAAGGGTGACACTCTTGGCAGGACGGAGGGAGTATGTAGTAACTATCTCATTTTATATTGGCAGCATGACGACAACACATGAGTCAACACCAGTGACAACATTGGTGTAGCAACACAGAAGACAACACTGGTGTAACACTAACAACCACTAACACCGCCACCACTTATTGTTGCTATCACCACCATCACAGTTCACTATAACCGTTACCATCATTTTACCACCATCATTGCCACACACAACTACCACAACTCACCAACAACACCATTACTTCACTATCACCACCACAATTTTGTCAATAATGGTGAAAAAGACTATGCATTAATTTGTGGTAATTTTCGTGATGAGGTGGTGATCGTGGTATTGAGCGGTGGTGTTGTTGGTGGTGATGATGGTGGTAGTGGTGAGGGTGAAGCCTTGGTGAAGGGTGGTTTTTGAAATACAAACAATTTATTGGTTAATTATGCAAATATGTGTATATACTATATTATACATACAATAATATACCCTCATAATCAATCTTGCATCAACAATTAATTTCATGAGTACATATTTCCAAGTACAAATGACAAAAATCCAAATAAACTGATGAGTGAGCATTCACTATTAGAAACTGTGTCTTTAGCGACGGAATATTCGGTGGCGGAATTATTCCGTCACTATATAGCGACGAAAATGATGCTTTAGCGACGGATTAAATTTAGCGCCGAAATTACCGACGGAATTTAATTCCGTCGCCGAATTCCGTCGCTAAAAACGAATATTCGTCGAATATTCGATTTATACCGCCGCTAAATTTGGCGCCGAAATTACCGACGGAAGTTTCCGTCGCTATTAAATAATCACCGACGGAATAATTCCGTCGCTGATAATATATTTTTGTTTTTACTTTTTTTTTAATTTAACAGCGACGGAATAATTCCGTCGGTGATTATTTCATTTAATTTTTAATTCTTTTTTATTATTCAGCGACGAAATAATTCCGTTGATGATAAGTTAATTTAATTTTTAATTTCTTTTAATTTACCAGCGACGGAATAATTCCGTCGGTGATATTTTTTTTTTAATTTAACAGCGACAAAATAATTCCGTCGGTGATTATTTCATTTAATTTTTTATTCTTTTTAATTATTCTCCGTCGGAGATAATTTAATTTAATTTATATATATTTTTTTTAAAAATCACTAATTAACAAAGTATAAAATATTATTTCATAGTCAATAAAAAAATATATATATAGGGTAGTCCGTCCCTCTTTTCTTCTATATATGTACTTTTATTTATTTAATTTTTTCTATCTTTTTTTATAAACCTTTTTGTTAAAAATAAAACCACTAATTAACAAAGTCTAAAATATTATTTTCTAATGAATAAAAAATTAATAAAAATAAATAAATAAATATAGGGTTTAGGGGTTGGGGTATAAGTATATGAGATTTGGGATTTGGGATTTAGGATTTAGGGTTTAGGGGTTAGGGTTAGAGTTTAGGGTTTAGGGATATGGAGTATGATTTAGGGTTAGGGGTCGGGGTTGGGGTATAAGTATATGAGATTTGAGATTTAGGATTTAGGGTTTAGGGGTTAGGGTTAGAGTTTAGGGTTTAGGGGTATAAAGTATATGATTTAGGGTTAGGGGTTGGGGTGTAAGTATATGGTGGTGTGAATGTGTGCTCGCCGAAAAAAAATAAAAGGAGTCGCCACACCATTTTTAAGAGAAAACATTGAAAACCTTTTTGACAGAGAAAATGGGTTCGGGGGTCAGGTTACGTGTTGGGAAGAACCGAGAGTTCACCCAACACGCCTCGTCCGTAGACGAGTCTTTCTATGTTCAACATTCGATTCATTCAATAGTGTGTGCAAAGTGGGTATGACAAGATACACTACAAGAATCAGGGTTTTTAGCCACGGTCGTCGAACCGTGGTAAATAGATAAAAAATCGTGGCTAATAGTATTAACCACGGTTTTGTCACGTTTTTACTTCCGAGGCTTTTGTGAGCGTCGCTTATACTGTTCTATGTTTTCTAAACCATGACAAATAGTATTTGCTACGGTTATGGTCACGGTTAAAAACCGTAGCACAATAAGTGTGATATATGTTAATTTTTATTTGTCACGGTTGTTGTGACATTTTATAAACCGTGACAAATAGTCTTTTTTTATTTGTCACAGCTTCTGTGACATTTTAAAAACGGTGCAATTTGTAATACTTGTGACAACTTGGAACCGTCACAAAAATTATGTGCGACATATAAATCATTATTTGTATTGGTAATTAACGTGGCAAATGATACCATAATATGTGTTTTTCATATTTGTAACACAATTCAAAACTGTGATATATAGAATTTTTTTTTTAATTATAAAAGCTAGTATACTATATATTCATTGTAATACATTTAGTAGCAATAAAAGAGTTAAATGATCATTTTAACCGTAATGCATAAATTTCCATAAAAATTCACAAACGGTGATACAAGTACTTAAACAAATTAAAATCCTAAATAATTCATTCTAGTAAGTCAAATCTAACAACTAATCATAGTCATAATCTAGTCTAAAACATCAAAGTTTTGAAGTTGATGTAGCTAAGATGGTCGATACCGGTATTTGGGCGGATAATATGGAGGATATGGATATAGATTCGACTTGGACTAAGATGGTACATACCATAAAGGAGGTGGCGAAAGAAGTCCTTGGAGAATCTAGAGGAAATGGGCCACCAAGTAAGGACACATCATGGTGGAACGAGGAAGTAAAACAAGCAATAAAGGGCAAGCGAGAATGCTACAAATTATTGGGGAAATGTAGGAGCGACGAGAACTATGAGAAGTATAAGGAAGCTAGAAGAGATGCTAAGAAAGCAGTAAGAGACGCAAGAGCAAAGGTGAATCAGAAACTTTATGATAAGTTGGATACAAGAGAAGGGGAAAAGGACATCTACAGACTCGCTCGTATGAGGGATAAGAGGACACGAGATATTGGGAAGGTTAAATGTGAGGACCCCGACCCGGAACCTACACGTGTCCCAAGCTGGAGCATCCTCAAACTAACCCAATTTTTCCTAATCTTTTAAAACTTTGATTTAACTTTCAAAATTAAATACAATTATTATAACCATTTAAAATAAATCTACACCTTTTCACAATGGAGAAATAATTGACCAACTTAGAAAGTAAGAAACTGTTTTAGTTACAAAAAGGCCTCGGTTATAACATAAAATGAAGATTTATAAATACAATTCCGTAATTGAATTATACCAAAGCACACTTTCTATACCAACCTAATCATACCCCGACAATTCTCACAATATAACTTCCAAACTCCTCACCGCCCTTACTTGGCTGGTCCACCCGTCTCGGAATCTAAAAACAAAAAGGGAGAGGGGTGAGAATAAATCTCAAAGAAGCTATTATGAATGCAAAGCAATATGCCATATAAGATGCAACACATAACAAGTTGCATATAACACGTTGGAAAAGCCGTAAACACCTTACATTACCTTGGTTTACCTTTTCCCGTACGAACAATAGTCGTACAACATTGGGTATAATAATACTCCAATCTTATTCCGTGAATGTATATCCACCGAGAATCAATATCATATAACAAACGAGAGAGTAATAAATACCCCCAAACAATCGAGATAGTTATTGTCATAACTCATCTCCAGTGAACCGCTTAGGCATTATTCACAAACAAATCGTACAACCGAGATAGTTATCGTCATAACTCATCCCTTATGAACCGCTTAGGCAATATTCATAAACCCCCGAACAACCGAGATAGTTATTGTCATAACTCATCTCCCGTGAACCGCTTAGGCAATATTCACCGTAACAACCCCCTAACAACCGAGATAGTTATTGTCATAACTCATCTCCCGTGAACCGCTTAAAGCAATATTCACAACTAACCCTCCAACAACCAATATACCAAGTCCAAAGACATATCATAAACTTGCAATATAAATCCACACTTGGGATTACAATATAACCATAAGATAGATAAATCCACACTTGGGATAACAATATAACCATAAGATACATAAATCCACACTTGGGATAATATAATAACATGCTAAATAATACACAAAAGGGGATAAGCAATATAACAAAGTATCATAACAATTCCTACGTAGTCATTACACAACTTCGGATAACCTCAATAAGAGTTCATGATCTACCTCCCAAGTTTGAACTACATTGGTGAAGTACGAATCAAGCTTAATAACCAATTTCCGGACAATATTCTATATTACAAGGTCTTTATAGGAATTCATGTTAGATTTATCAAGTCGGAGTTACATTTGATAAGGCCAAATAAGATTTCCAAACAATTCTGATTCCGACTTAATGTGCTTCCGTAGTTCCATAGTAACCCAATTAAGGTGTCATTAAGTGATACAATTGTTCTAAGTATAACCTAGGTTAAAAGGATTAATTCATATCCAGGAAAGGTTAGATTCCAAACTTTATTTTGGTTAAGGATCATACTAGGAGGTTACTAGTGAAAATTCAGCGAATAAAGAGTGAACCTGGGCAAAATTCTGCCAACATGGGCGACCGCCCTAACCACTTGGGCGACCGCCCAAGTGGACTTCAAAGGCAAATTTGATTCTGTGGCGTTGGGCGGCCGCTCAAGCCCCTATGGGCGACCGCCCAAGCCCTCCTCCAGCACAAAACTCAGATTTTGACCCTTTTATGCCTAGGTTTCCATTCCTTCTAACCAAGCTTAATTCAAGAACACCCAAGGATGCTTTAACCTTACCAAGTCCCATTCCAAACATGTAAACTCAAAACCAAGTAGCCCTAGATTATTTATCTCTACCCATTTCACCCATTTCAAACCCTTTTAAAATGATCTTCCTTGAACCCTAACTTCAACAATTTCATTTTCTAATCCTCCAACTTCCATTAAGGTCTCCAAGGCATAAAATCAACATCATAGAATAAGGGTAATATTTAAAAGCTCATGAACAAGTAGGAGAAGGAAATCATAACAACTCACCTTAGGGTTTTATAATGGAAGGTTGATCTTTCTATCTTGATGGATTCTCCTAGATGACCCAACTTCAATGATGTTCTTAGACTTGAATTTGGTGGAGAAATGGCTTGGCTTCAAAGCTTGGTGTTGGGAGCTTCCATGGAGTTTTTCTATGTCTTGCTAGGAGAAGTATGGAGTAAAAAAATGAAGGAGGGAGAAGGGAGTAAGAGTGAGGGGTTAAAGGGGGGTAGAGTGGAGGATGAATGGGGAAGGGAACACTTGGCAAGGATTTAGAATGAAGAGGGAATTGGCCCCCCCCCCCTCTTCTAAATCTAGAGGCTTTCACTAACTAATCCCCTTTAATAAATAAAGGCTTTCACATTAGATTAAAATTTACCCTTCCCTCTAATTATTTATTCTACCCATTTTAACCTTCTCATATATTTATCTATTTTCTATTTTTATTATTCCCCAAGGTTCTTTATTTAATTTCCAATGAATTCTCAAAAGATTATAAAATTACTTCTCACCCAATTTATCTTAATTTAAGAATTTAAAGACATAAATGAACACATAAAGTTAACAAAAATATTAAAGCACATAATATGATATTTAAAATTAGTGCCTAGGGTTGGGGTCGTTACACTCACTCCCCCTTAAAGAAAATTCGCCCCGAATTTGATTGTCACTTACCCTAAGGTTCAAATAGCAAAGGTTACCTTTCACACATTCTAACTTAATATTTTCAATTAGACTTCTCAAAGGCAAGATTCTACTATACATTCTCATAACCCGAGTACTCTAGAACTTCACTTCCCAATTAGTCTCTTCAATTCTATGATTCTTCCCCGTATTTCTAATTTCATTAATAATACGATATTACAACGCAATATCCCAAGAATACCATACAATTATTACTAACCCGAATTTTCACGACCTCAAGAAAGTACAATTAAATAAAAGTATTACAACTTATGTCACCAAATATATTACGATATTGCATTTAAAACTTTAAATACTCTATAAAATTTGCCCCAAGTCAGTCTATAAATCAAATCACCAACCTTTTCTAAAGCTTCAAATGGATTAACGAACTTTGGCGCCAATTTACCTTAGGCCTTGCCTCTCCAAACTCACCCCAACAAATTAGAGATCGATATTTTCTTCTCAAACTATGCCTCATACACAGCTTTATCTTAATGTTAGCATGATAACTACCATTATACGCACTCAACCACCGGTAACCATACGTACTATTGACTACTAACATCCATTGTTCATGCCCGTAGCATATCCTCAATAATAATTAATGATTCCACAATTTTTCACAAAGTTAAACTCAATAGCATTCCTACATTCCAAAGGATCTTCCAAAATGAATGACTATCCAATCCATTTCACACTATGGGGTTTTATACAACCAAACTATCTCCTAACATATACAAGGACTCGATCAATGAATCTCATCATTATAAATATATAAAATAAGTAGAAAATACCATCAACTTCCTATAAACAAAACGACATACTCCTTTTACTTTCAAAGTAACCAAATCACAAAATTCATCGTGATAATACTCTCAAGTTCAATCTAGAACTCTAAATATTTTAATAGGCCTTCTAACGTCAATATTCCATTTTCACCCTTATGACCAACCCCTTATGTCTTGACTTGCTTGAAACGAGTTATTTCAATTATCTCATCCTCATTTCTCATGATACAAACATTAAATAACTGCCTATGAAATAATAAATGAAAACATGCTAATAAGACCCTGATTCCCATAAACGGAATACTAGTCAACTATATATCACAATTCAATGCTCTAATTATGCCCAGGTCCAGTGACAGATCAATATTCAATCAAATGGTTGGCCGCCCACAACGGAGCCGATCCAACTCCAAAACAAAAACCGAGTCTACTGCGACCTTCACATTAATAACCCCACAATTTATCAATTCATTTCTCGGATCAAAAACTTTAATATATTTAATCAATATAGGGAAACTAGGTTGCCTTTTTACTTGCTTTTGTACGAACTATACCTTTAAAATAACATGACTTTCTAAAATTTACAACATCTTTCAAAATTCCAAGGATAGATAAAATGAGATCAAATGAGACTCGAATGGTTTATTTATTTAAAACTGTCCCATACCAGTTTTAATTAACTAAACCACTCACACTTTTAAGAAATTTTCAAAAGATTGATAAGCTACCAAAAATAACTCGAGTGATTTAATTATCTACAACCGTCCCATACCAGTTGTAGATAGTTAAATTATTCACAGATTTTAATGTACACAAAAACGGTTCACTGACCTTATTAAATCAATTATCCCCGAAGGGTACAAATGCTCACACCGAAGTTCAACACACACTTTCAATTGTTAAAACACAATTAAACAATACCAACATAATATTCTTGTTTGACCTCTATTTATAGTATAGCCACCAGTCATAATATTTATACTTAATTAAATTCTCTTGTAAGAAAACACAATCTCGCAATACTATTACTATCTCCGATAAATAACACTAAAACAATCATTAAGATTATAACTAGGTAAATCATCCTCAATTCAATAATTCCTCAAGTTGTATATTCAACACTTTTACTTAATTTGAGTCATCTATTCCCTACCTTTAATATTGGTATTGTACTTAGTAACAATGTAATGCATACCTCCAGTTTCCGGTCAATTACCATGATTTCCTAATAAGAAAATATAATTGGAACTCTCATAGATCAATCATCCCCAAATTGCAATTAAACCTGAACAGTATAAACTAGCTTACCTCCCAATAACCATCAACAACTCAAAATCCGTATAACGTCTACGTCCTCCAAGCATCACACCAATCCTTCATATGAGTCACGCAACTAAGTCAACCTATACGGTGTAATCATCCTAAAGTACCCCGTCTTCCAATAAGATTTATCCTCATTTATTTTCTCAACTAATGATAATCATCTCTCAAAACAACCCATATACATATTTTACTAATTCCTGAAGTTGATCCTACAAGTCACCAATAATTACATCTATTATACTTCTTCGCCTTTACTCTATTTACCTTTCCATAACTAATACACAACCCATAAATCAAAACGGTCATACTAGATATAAATGTTGTCTTAAGTATATCCTTAAAGCAAATATTTACTGTAATTGTAACACTCGAAATTCAACTAATAACCATTGAGTATCCTACTAGTTTCTAGAATCAGTCATGCAAATCATCAACAAGTGATAACGGATACTTATTTCCTACAGTTACCAATTTGAGATCTCTATAATCTATAAATAACCACCAAGTATCATCTTTTCTAAATATAGTACTAATTTATCCTTACGGAGGTTCGCTAAGCTAATTATCTTCTTTATCAATAATTTCCCAAGATGAATCATCAATTCCATCATCCCAATTAGTGTCCTCTATCTAGAAATCCGAATACCAAAATAGTACCTTATAGCAACTCAAAACCTCAATACCCTGGTATGATACCTGATGAAAACCCATTTTGAAACTCACATGGAAAACACCACTTAGTCAACTAATAGCACATAAGGCAAAGATATATTAGTTCCATAAGATCTCGTACTCGCGATATTTTATAATCCATATAATCCCATGTAGACTATCACTTCCAATACTAGTCTCATATATCTAGTCTCCACCACGAGACATCAATGTATAAATACTCACGCAAGTTATACAACCATAAACCATTCTTAATTAGGCTATACACCTAACCTCAACTAAGAGTTCACCAATTTATTTACCATCGGTACATGAGATAATTCAAGTGTCTTTTAAATCAAATATAACACACAATTCAAATAACCTTCACATTCCTTAGGCCATACTTTAGACATTTATGCATATGTGACATAATATCAATTAATAATTTATCCGCCTCAATTACACACGGAGACAAATTAAACAGAAATAAGGAGACTCGCTTCTTGCGGCAGTCCTCCCTAATCACAACCACCATGATAATCAAGAATGATTCGAGGTACTCTCCCATAGGAGTAGAACCTCCAGCACATAAGGCAACCTTTAGGCCAATTATGCAAATAAAAGCGAAATGTAATGCCACATGAGAACGAAATGAATGAAATTTAGAAAAGTATGATCCCTAACTCCGGAGATAGGTAATATACCTCAAATGATTGTGGAGGAATCTATCTCTCCATAACTCACCTTTCCTTGGTTCCTTGGTTGGTCAATATCATTTTCTGTCATTGAACAAATTCCTGCATAATACTCTCGACGTCAGTCATCACACACTCTCACTCAGCTAGACTCTACCCGAGAACTCTAACCGAGCTCTGATACCAACTGTGAGGACCCCGACCCGGAACCTACACGTGTCCCAAGCTGGAGCATCCTCAAACTAACCCAATTTTTCCTAATCTTTTAAAACTTTGATTTAACTTTCAAAATTAAATACAATTATTATAACCATTTAAAATAAATCTACACCTTTTCACAATGGAGAAATAATTGACCAACTTAGAAAGTAAGAAACTGTTTTAGTTACAAAAAGGCCTCGGTTATAACATAAAATGAAGATTTATAAATACAATTCCGTAATTGAATTATACCAAAGCACACTTTCTATACCAACCTAATCATACCCCGACAATTCTCACAATATAACTTCCAAACTCCTCACCGCCCTTACTTGGCTGGTCCACCTGTCTCGGAATCTAAAAACAGTAAAGGGAGAGGGGTGAGAATAAATCTCAGCAAGCTATTATGAATGCAGCAATATGCCATATAAGATGCAACACATAACAAGTTGCATATAACACGTTGGAAAAGCTGTAAACACCTTACATTACCTTGGTTTACCTTTTCCGTCACGAACGATAGTCGTACAACATTGGGTATAATAATACTCCAATCTTATTCCGTGAATGTATATCCACCAGAATCAATATCATATAACAAACAGAGAGTAATAAATACCCCCAAACAATCGAGATAGTTATTGTCATAACTCATCTCCAGTGAACTGCTTAGGCATTATTCACAAACAAATCGTACAACTGAGATAGTTATCGTCATAACTCATCCCTTATGAACTGCTTAGGCAATATTCATAAACCCCCGAACAACCGAGATAGTTATTGTCATAACTCATCTCCTGTGAACTGCTTAGGCAATATTCACCAGAACAACCCCCTAACAACCGAGATAGTTATTGTCATAACTCATCTCCTGTGAACTGCTTAAAGCAATATTCACCAGAACTAACCCTCCAACAACCAGTATACCAAGTCCAGCACATATCATAAACTTGCAATATAAATCCACACTTGGGATTACAATATAACCATAAGATAGATAAATCCACACTTGGGATAACAATATAACCATAAGATAGATAAATCCACACTTGGGATAATATAATAACATGCTAAATAATCCACAAAAGGGGATAAGCAATATAACAAAGTATCATAACAATTCCTACGTAGTCATTACACAACTTCGGATAACCTCAATAAGAGTTCATGATCTACCTCCCAAGTTTGAACTACATTGGTGAAGTACGAATCAAGCTTAATAACCAATTTCCGGACAATATTCTATATTACAAGGTCTTTATAGGAATTCATGTTAGATTTATCAAGTCGGAGTTACATTTGATAAGGCCAAATAAGATTTCCAAACAATTCCTGATTCCGACTTAATGTGCTTCCGTAGTTCCATAGTAACCCAATTAAGGTGTCATTAAGTGATACAATTGTTCTAAGTATAACCTAGGTTAAAAGGATTAATTCATATCCGGAAAGGTTAGATTCCAAACTTTATTTTGGTTAAGGATCATACTAGGAGGTTACTAGTGAAAATTCAGCGAAACAGGGAACTGGGCAAAATTCTGCCAACATGGGCGACCGCCCTAAACACTTGGGCGACCGCCCAAGTGGACTTCAAAGGCAAATTTGATTCTGTGGCGTTGGGCGGCCGCTCAAGCCCCTATGGGCGACCGCCCAAGCCCTCCTCCAGCACAAAACTCAGATTTTGACCCTTTTATGCCTAGGTTTCCATTCCTTCTAACCAAGCTTAATTCAAGAACACCCAAGGATGCTTTAACCTTACCAAGTCCCATTACAAACATGTAAACTCAAAACCAAGTAGCCCTAGATTATTTATCTCTACCCATTTCACCCATTTCAAACCCTTTTAAAATGATCTTCCTTGAACCCTAACTTCAACAATTTCATTTTCTAATCTTCCAACTTCCATTAAGGTCTCCAAGGCATAAAATCAACATCATAGAATAAGGGTAATATTTAAAAGCTCATGAACAAGTAGGAGAAGGGAATCATAACAACTCACCTTAGGGTTTTATAATGGAAGGTTGATCTTTCTATCTTGATGGATTCTCCTAGATGACCCAACTTCAATGATGTTCTTAGACTTGAATTTGGTGGAGAAATGGCTTGGCTTCAAAGTTTGGTGTTGCGAGCTTCCATGGAGTTTTTCTACGTCTTGCTAGGAGAAGTATGGAGTAAAAAAATGAAGGAGGGAGAAGGGAGTAAGAGTGAGGGGTTAAAGGGGGGTAGAGTGGAGGATGAATGGGGAGGGGAACACTTGGCAAGGATTTGAAATGAAGAGGGAATTGGCCCCCCCCCCTCTTCTAAATCTAGAGGCTTTCACTAACTAATCCCCTTTAATAAATAAAGGCTTTCACATTAGATTAAAATTTACCCTTCCCTCTAATTATTTATTCTACCCATTTTAACCTTCTCATATATTTATCTATTTTCTATTTTTATTATTCCCCAAGGTTCTTTATTTAATTTCCAATGAATTCTCAAAAGATTATAAAATTACTTCTCACCCAATTTATCTTAATTTAAGAATTTAAAGACATAAATGAACACATAAAGTTAACAAAAATATTAAAGCACATAATATGATATTTAAAATTAGTGCCTAGGGTTGGGGTTGTTACACTCACTCCCCCTTAAAGAAAATTCGCCCCGAATTTGATTGTCACTTACCCTAAGGTTCAAATAGCAAAGGTTACCTTTCACACATTCTAACTTAATATTTTCAATTAGACTTCTCAAAGGCAAGATTCTACTATACATTCTCATAACCCGAGTACTCTAGAACTTCACTTCCCAATTAGTCTCTTCAATTCTATGATTCTTCCCCAGATTTCTAATTTCATTAATAATACGATATTACAACGCAATATCCCAAGAATACCATACAATTATTACTAACCCGAATTTTCACGACCTCAAGAAAGTACAATTAAATAAAAGTATTACAACTTATGTCACCAAATATATTACGATATTGCATTTAAAACTTTAAATACTCTATAAGCTGCCCCAAGTCAGTCTATAAATCAAATCACCAACCTTTTCTAAAGCTTCAAATGGATTAACGAACTTTGGCGCCAATTTACCTTAGGCCTTGCCTCTCCAAACTCACCCCAACAAATTAGAGATCGATATTTTCTTCTCAAACTATGCCTCATACAGTTTTATCTTAATGTTAGCATGATAACTACCATTATACGCACTCAACCACTGGTAACCATACGTACTATTGACTACTAACATCCATTGTTCATGCCGTAGCATATCCTCAATAATAATTAATGATTCCACAATTTTTCACAAAGTTAAACTCAATAGCATTCCTACATTCCAGTAGGATCTTCCAAAATGAATGACTATCCAATCCATTTCACACTATGGGGTTTTATACAACCAAACTATCTCCTAACATATACAAGGACTCGATCAATGAATCTCATCATTATAAATATATAAAATAAGTAGAAAATACCATCAACTTCCTATAAACAAAACGACATACTCCTTTTACTTTCAAAGTAACCAAATCACAAAATTCATCGTGATAATACTCTCAAGTTCAATCTAGAACTCTAAATATTTTAATAGGCCTTCTAACGTCAATATTCCATTTTCACCCTTATGACCAACCCCTTATGTCTTGACTTGCTTGAAACGAGTTATTTCAATTATCTCATCCTCATTTCTCATGATACAAACATTAAATAACTGCCTATGAAATAATAAATGAAAACATGCTAATAAGACCCTGATTCCCATAAACGGAATACTAGTCGACTATATATCACAATTCAATTCTCTAATTATGCCCAGGTCCAGTGACAGATCAATATTCAATCAAATGGTTGGCCGCCCACAACGGAGCCGATCCAACTCCAAAACAAAATCGAGTCTACTGCGACCTCCACATTAATAACCCCACAATTTATCAATTCATTTCTCGGATCAAAAACTTTAATATATTTAATCAATATAGGGAAACTAGGTTGCCTTTTTACTTGCTTTTGTACGAACTATACCTTTAAAATAACATGACTTTCTAAAATTTACAACATCTTTCAAAATTCCAAGGATAGATAAAATGAGATCAAATGAGACTCGAATGGTTTATTTATTTAAAACTGTCCCATACCAGTTTTAATTAACTAAACCACTCACACTTTTAAGAAATTTTCAAAAGATTGATAAGCTACCAAAAATAACTCGAGTGATTTAATTATCTACAACCGTCCCATACCAGTTGTAGATAGTTAAATTATTCACAGATTTTAATGTACACAAAAACGGTTCACTGACCTTATTAAATCAATTATCCCCGAAGGGTACAAATGCTCACACCGAAGTTCAACACACACTTTCAATTGTTAAAACACAATTAAACAATACCAACATAATATTCTTGTTTGACCTCTATTTATAGTATAGCCACCAGTCATAATATTTATACTTAATTAAATTCTCTTGTAAGAAAACACAATCTCGCAATACTATTACTATCTCCGATAAATAACACTAAAACAATCATTAAGATTATAACTAGGTAAATCATCCTCAATTCAATAATTCCTCAAGTTGTATATTCAACACTTTTACTTAATTTGAGTCATCTATTCCCTACCTTTAATATTGGTATTGTACTTAGTAACAATGTAATGCATACCTCCAGTTTCCGGTCAATTACCATGATTTCCTAATAAGAAAATATAATTGGAACTCTCATAGATCAATCATCCCCAAAGAGTTTTAGTCGGGGATAAAGAGATAAAAGATAGATGGAGTTCGTACTTTGATAACTTGTTCAATGGCGGTCAAGAGCAGGATGTTGGAGATCTAAATATCTCTTCGAGTATGGTTAATCGAGATTTTATGCGGAGAATTCGAAAGAGTGAAGTGGAAATGGCAATGAAAAAGATGAGATTGAAGAAAGCCGTTGGACCGGATGGTATACCAATTGAGGTTTGGAGATGTTTCGGGGAGAGGGGAGTAGATTGGTTAACAACGCTATTTAACAAGATATGGAGAGTTAACACAATGCCATTGGAGTGGCGGAAGAGTACTCTGATCCCTTTGTATAAGAATAAAGGTGATGTCCAAGATTGTGCCAACTATCGGGGGATCAAACTAATGAGCCATACTATGAAACTTTGGGAAAGAGTGATTGCACAAAGGCTGAGAAAAATTGTGGATATTTCGGATAACCAATTTGGGTTTATGCCAGGAAGATCGACTATGGAGGCAATATATCTTATGAGACAAACCATGGAGAAATATCGGGATCAAAAGAAAGATTTGCATATGGTTTTCATTGATTTGGAGAAGGCATATGATAAAGTGCCAAGAGAGGTACTTTGGTGGGCATTAGCAAAGAAGGGTGTTTCAAAGAAATATATTGATATTATCAAGGACATGTATAATGGAGTTAGTACTTGTGTACAGACTAGTGTTGGGAAGACTGAAGAGTTTCCTATAAAGATTGGAGTGCATCAAGGTTCCGTACTTAGCCCCTTTCTTTTTGCTTTGATAATGGACGAATTGACGAGGTCAGGCCAAGATGATATACCAAAGTGTATGCTGTTCGCAGATGATATTGTGCTGATTGATGAGACAAGAGAGGGTGTTGAAAGTAAATTGGAGTTGTGGAGACACACTTTGGAATCTAGAGGTTTTCGATTAAGCAGAAGCAAGACTGAATATTTGGAGTGTAAGTTTAGCAGAGTTGGAAGTAGGGAGGCAGGGGCGGTCACATTTGATGGAAATATTATCCAAGCTTCTGAATTTTTTCGCTATCTTGGATCCATTATCCAAAAGGATGGAGAATTAGATGGAGATGTGGCTCATAGGATTAAAGCAGGTTGGTTGAAGTGGAAGAGTGCTACAGGGTTTCTATGTGATCGCGGCATGCCCAATAGATTAAAGGGAAAATTCTACCGCACGGCAATTAGGCCGACATTGCTTTACGGCACCGAATGTTGGGCCGTGAAACAGTGTCACGTGCATAAGATGAATGTGGCAGAGATGCGTATGCTTCGATGGATGTGCGGTCATACAAGAAAGGATAGGTTGGGGAATGAGGTGATCAGAGGTAAAGTAGGAGTTGCGCCCATTGAGGATAAAATGAGGGAAAATCGTCTACGGTGGTTTGGACATGTGAGAAGGAGACCGAGTGATGCACCGGTTAGGAGGCCAGAACAGTGGAGAAATGAGAAAATGGCGAGGGGTAGGGGAAGACCCAAACAAACTTGGATTAGAGTAATTGAAAATGATATGAATTTACTTGGAGTGGATGAAAGTATGGTGTTGAAGAGGCTGGAGTGGAGGGCAAAAATCCATGTGGGGGGTTGATTTTTTATTTTTTTTTTTATTTTTTATTTTTTTACCTTTTTACTTTTTATTTTTATTTTTTTATTTATTTTTGTATTTTTGTATTTATTTTTATTTTTTAATTTAATTTAATTTAATTTAATTTTTATTTTTTTTATTTTATTTATTTTATTTTTTTTTTCACGATAACATAAGATGATTCATGTTAGCCGACCCCAAATTATTTTGGGACTAAGGCTGTGTTGTTGTTGTTGTTGTTGAAGTTGAAGATCAAAGAGACGTCATCAAGGCTCCAATCCTGTCATGCGTATACAGAAAAGCAAATTTTCATAAGTAGTGAATGAATATCGTTGACAATTGAAAACATAAACAAAATCACGAGTACTTCATATTTTAGATTTAAGCATTAACATTTGTGAGAAACGGTCGCGCCAAAAATTGAAGGATATTTTAGAAAATGTACAACCAGAGACATGGCTGGGTCATAATCACTGGGGACAGTGGTATTGCCTTTACAAAGATTTGATACATTAAAAAGTTTGAATACCCCTTGCAATGAATTTAGGTATGGTCATAATTTGGAGATATTGACCGGGTGAATAACACCAACACAAGTCATAATCTTTTGCATAAGCAGCAACATTTTAGAAAGAAACAGATACCAAGATTTAAGTAAATTAATGGTCCTCACAACCCATAGCAGGTTAACATATGTAGTATTATAAGAGAAAAGTGACTCAAACAATTTTAATATTGTTCTAGGAGAGTAAGTAACCATTTTATCAGATGTAAGCAAAAAAATGACTACATAGATCTAGAAGTATGTAAATGGGATTCACCTTAATGTCTGAATGGGTGAGTATAAACTCCCCTAGTGATGGATCAAGAGTAAATCCATTAACACCAGATCCTGTGCTTAAAACAAACTGAGAAAGAAAATATGTCTCCAAATGAGTCATAAGAGAATGCAACACCAAAAAGAAGGCTCATAAGTTCATACGACCTTTCTGGCCCACGATGAAGAAAACAGAAAACAGAAAGCTCCCACGATGAAAAACACAAAGGCTTAGAAATAATCATTTGAAAATAGAAGTGTGCTGCCAGAAGAAAATAATAGATATTCCATGTTAGCTGAGAATTATAACACATGATCAATATGATTCATACCGTGCAAGAGCTTCCATACATGAAGTATCCAGCAGCTACCATATTTTTTCCAGGTTGTAATACATCTTCTAGAGAGGGCTCACCACCGTCTTTTATCAAATAAATCCCAAAGATCTAATTTAAAGAGAAGATCCAATTGATCACACAGGAGTACATAGTTACCTTGAAGAACCATATAAATTTGTACTGGCAATAATGTAAAAAGTTTGTTTCGGGTTCTTACAGTTCCTATGGAAACACCACAATCGATGTTAGAGGAGCCATCCAATGGATCAAAAATGACAATATACCTGCATGATCCCACAAACTCTTTAAAGGAATCGTAACGGCTAGATTTGAAACTATAACATTGAAAAAGAAGTTGCAAATGGAACTGTAGAGCGAGAAAGAGCTTCAAAGGCAACCTTCCACGATGGGATAGCTCCACAAAAGTTGCCTCTTCATCCTCTTCTGAAACAAGGATACTCCGGAAGAAGATTGACCCACATTCTTAGAAATAAAGAACAGTTTTATGAATGTTCATTGAAAAGATTATCAGCAGTAACTCACTGTTCTTCTGCTGCTGACCAAAGCCTTCACGAAAACATCATTTGAGAGCACGTCCAATTTCTTTTGCTCTTCGCCCTAAAGACAAAGTGAGAATATTTAACAAGAACATTTACATGGATGACTCCTTTTGTTTGTGCGAGAGGAGCAGAAAAACTATAGTACAATGAATGTAAGTAAAACATTGCTTAAGACTTGCCTGGACATTGGTCTCACCAGCAAGTCCAATAAGTTTGGCTAAACCAGCCTGCAAAAGTTCCCCTCGACATATTAGAACAGCTAATGAAAAATAAAAATGGATAAGAATTTTTTGAGATTATAATTGCTCTATAAAAATATTTAGAACTATCTAGAACTTCGCAAGAATTCTCAGTGCAGCGAGTGTAATAGAAGGCTAGAGTCTAGAGACAGTTTCAAAACTGCTTTATTTGATTGCTAAATACAGAAGGAAATAATAATTTCTCAGAAGCATATACTCTGCATAAAAAAATTTCACAAAGAGAGACAAGAATAGCATATCATAGATTACTGAATAACATGATACCTGATAGAGCTAGTTCCGTACTTTGACCATATTACAAGAGCTAGACTCCAAAAACTCTGATATAATTTTATGTAAACCCCCAAGGTCTTCCAGGCTTCCGACAGAGAGTCTAGTAATATCCACATTAATCAATGCCGACCTCCATTTTGCACTTACAGATTAACACACCAAATCTAGTTATGGAACTATACGCATATTTACCCATATTTACCATATCCAGATTAGAGTCAAAATCAAATCTGTCAACGAATTCAAAAACCCTAAACAAACACTCGCTACTAATTCAACACCTCGTAATAATAAAAAAATCATGAACAGAGAGAATCTAGAAAGCAGTTGTCAAACCGAGATTCGTTGCTGAGTTGTTACCTGGAAATTGACGGGTTCGAAGATGCGTTTCACATCGGAGAGAGAGAGAGAGAGAAAGAGAGAGAGCTCCGGAATCTCTCTCCTGTCGGAGATGGAAGAAGCTAGGGTTTGCGGTGGGGGATCTCGGAGAGGCGGACGCCGGAGAAGAAAGAGAAATTGGAAGGGTTTTGGTTTTGGGGGGATTCATCGTTGCTGCGGCGGCTTTGACGAAGAAAAAGATGGGTTTGGACATAAGAAAGGGTTTTGGTTTTGGGGCGATTCATCGTTGCTGCGGCGGCTTTGACGATGAAAAAAGATTGTGTTGGTAATCCTAGGTTAGAATTCTAGGTGGATTGAGAGGGAAGATTTGGAGCGATTCTGGAGGGAATTTGTTGGCGCCGCTGTGGGAATTTTGGAAATTTGTTGGCGCTGGGAATTTTGGGATTTTTGGGCAATGAACGAGTCAGCTGTGTAAATTAAAAGACGTCAAAATAAAAATAAAAATAATATTTTTATAAGGTAAACCACGGTTTTCCGATAAACCGGTGCAAAAAATATTATTTGCCACGGTTAAAAAAACCATGGTTTATATTAAATTATTTGCCACGGTTGACGGACCGTGACAAATAAAATGTGACAAAAACACCTTTTTCTTGTAGTGATATGTATAAAATGCATAAGAATGCTTTGTTTCATTACTCAACAAGGGGGAAATACAATTTGTAAGCCATTGACTCTGGGAGGCCACGTCCCACTTTACATCGAGGACAAACAGAATAGGGTTTACAACTGAAATAATAGTCTCTGCATAGGGCACGTTGTGTCGCGTGACACAGGACCTGAGGGTTCAATTGTGTCGCGTGACACAACCTTGCCGTTTGCAGACACTTTACAATTGAGCACAAATCCAACAACAAACAATTCAGATCCCAACACAATCTCAGAAACCAACAAAATTATAATGGATTGACCAAGGGGATGTGGATATAGGGAGATCCACACTCCCTTGGCCAATAGACAACAAATCCAACAAGCTTACATCATTAATATCAACAATACCAAGCAAAGCTAATTAAACAGAGAGATCGGCAGTCGTTGGGACTTGATAATTGGGGACGGATAGAGTCTAATTATCAAGTCCGGGGAATATCAATTGTAATGAAACAAGTAAGCAGTAAATGCGAAATAAAAGTGAGGGAAGAGATTCGTTACCCTCGTAGTCCACGCTCCTTAAACCAAGTTAGGTTTAAGGATCTTCAATCAGCTTTCGGAACAGGCTCAAATTACAGACTCAATAGCTTGGGCAATTTCCAGTACGTGCGTGTTTGGGCTCTGGAATGGAATTGGCTTTGGAAACAGGGGAAGCAATTGAGGATCGATTTAGGGCTAGAGAACAGGTAATGGCGAGGAGATTGAGAGGGCTTGATTGTTCGTTGTCTGGTGAGGTTTGCTGCGGGGATGGTTGACGATTTAGGGGTCGGAACAGAGGAGTGGCTTCAACGGTTGGAGAGAGAGGAAGGGAGCCAGGCAAGGTGAAGGAGATTGGGGTTGGATTGGGTCGTGGTTTAGGTACAGAGAGAGGTCCAGTGGGGATTTGGCCGGAGAAGATGGTGGGGTTTTGGTTTGGGTGAGGTCGCCGATTGATTGGGGTTGAACTGGTGGTCAATTGGATCGGGGAGAAGGCAAATTGGGATAGAGGGAGGTCGCCGGTTGATGGAGGTTGAAGCTGGGTGAGTTCGCCGGTGAGGGAGAGCTACGTTGTTGGTGAAGATTGAGAAGCTTGTTGCCGGAATTACGCCTTCTGCGTATAGAGAGAGAGAGAGAGGAGAGAGAGAGGTGACTTACGGATAGAGAGAGAAAGGGTGAGGTCTTGGTTTTGTGTGTGTTAACTGTGTGCTCCCCTTTGACAAAATGAAGGCATTTGGCATTTATACGTGAATTGGGAAATTGGATTATTTGGTCGCACGACCCAACGTATCCAATTTCCATGCCTCAAGTTGTCGCACGACTGGGAACGCCAATAACCGATTCTGGCGCCAAAATCAGATTCTGGAACATTTCGGGTTAATACCCAAAAGGTCCAAACTGATTAATTCCTTTTAGGTCCTTTTGTCCGGGAAAAATACTAAAATGTACTTCCTTCGCGGGAAACTTATAAAAAGTTCTCGAAAGTCTTGGAACGGACCGGGAATTTACCAAAATGCCCCTTAGTGCAATTTTATCATTTAAAATGCAACTAAAAAGGGATTGCGAATTGGATTGGCGTACTTACAGAGCCCCTCGGCAACGTCACTTTTGGAAAAAGTGGGGTTGTCGATAAAATAAGACCCAATCCCAATGAGCATCAAGGGATAAGGTAACGGGCTAGAGGGTGAATCGGGGAGTCTAATGGCTGGACCTTTTTGAGAAAGGATTCCTACGTATCCCTTAAGAAGGGAATCAAGCCAAATCGTAGTTCGGAATTACCAATCACAAGCAAGAAAGGGGGAGAGATGTGTCTTCATACCTTTGCTGTGCTTACCTGTGACTTCTTGAGGGGTCGGTACTACTGCGGTTGGCTAGTAGCTGCCTTTTGTGCCAGGTTGTAGCTGCCGGAGGGTCTCATGCTGCAACTGGTATTTGCGAGTAGCTGCCGGAGGGTCTCATGCTATCGCTGTTGACGAGTTGTAGCTGCCGGAGGGTCTCATGCTACGACTGGTCTTTGTGGATGCCGGAGGGACTCATACCACTTTTTTTGGTGCAGGGTAGTTGCCGGAGGGTCTCACACTACTGCTGCTGACGAGTTGTAGCTGCCGGAGGGTCTCATGCTACAACTGGTCTTTGTGGATGCCGGAGGGACTCATACCACTTCTTCTTCTGCAGGGTAGTTGCTGGAGGGTCTCACACTATTGCTGCTTCTCTTTGTGGATGCCGGAGGGTCTCATACCACTTCTTCTAAAAGGGATCATTTGAAGGTCTCTTGACCTAAACGAGATCATTTGAAGGCATCTCAACCTGAAAGAGATTATTTGAAGGTCTCTTGACCTAAATGAGATCATTTGAAGACATCTCAACCTGAAAGGAGTTATTTGAAGGTCTCTTGACCTAAATGAGATCATTTGAAGGCATCTCAACCTGAAAGGGATTATTTGAAGGTCTCTTGACCTAAACGAGATCATTTGAAGGCATCTCAACCTGAAAGGGATTATTTGAATGTCTCTTGAACTAAACGATATCATTTGAAGGTATCTCAACCTGAAAGGGATTAATGCTTCTAGCAAAGTGATTGACTGAGACATGCTTTCATACCTATGCTGTGCTCACCTGTAACTGTCAGAGAGTCTTAGACTATCATTGCTGTTGGGAGATAGCTGTCGAGGGATTCACGCTACTTCTTTTGCTCTGTTGGGGATAAGTGTAGCTGCCAGGGGTCTCACGCTACTTCTTTTCTTCTCTGTTGTTCTTTTGTCGGTCTTGTTACTGGACTGTTGTTGTTGATTGTTCATCTTTTCTTTTTTGTGCCCTTAGCTTTGCTTGGGAAGCTGGGGACTCTGCTCTTGTCTGGGGAGTTGGCTTCTTTCTCGCTTGGTAAGCCGGGGACTCTGCATTTCTGGGGAGTCGGCTTCTTTTTGGGATTTTTGTCTGGTATGCCGGGGACTCTGCTTTTTGGGGAGTTGGCTTCTTTTTGGGATTTTTTGGGGCCGTTGGTTTATCTGAGCTCTTCTTGGGAGCGGGTTCCTCTGGTGCTTTGGGACCATTTGATCTTGGTGTGCTCTGCTTGGGAGGCTGTTCTTCTTGGTGTGCTCTGCTTGGGAGGCTGCTTTTCTTGGTGTGCTCTGCTTGGGAGGCTATTTTTTCTTGGTGTGCTCTGCTTGGGAGGCTATTTTTTCTTGGTGTGCTCTGCTTGGGAGGCTGCTCTTCTTGGTGTGCTCTGCTTGGGAGGCTGACATAGGTACGAACTTCTTTGTCTCGGTTTATCATGCAAAATAGGCTTTGGAGTATTATTGTCTGGATTCTGGGGCAGCTGGGGCTCTTTTTTTTGTTCTCTTCTTTTTGGGCCTGAGGGCCAGTCCTCGAGGTTATGTGAGCATTATTGTCTGGATTCTGGGGGCAGCTGGGGCTCTTCTTTCTTTGACAAGCATTGTTTGGGGGCTGAGGCTACCACTTGTTGACGTTTGTCGGGGAGATTGACAGATGCGGACTCTTTGTCTCGGTTTATCATGCAGAATAGGCTCTTGAAGTCGCCGAGACTGGTGAGCATTATTGTCTGTATTCTGGAGGCAGCTGGGGCTCTTTCTCTTTGACAAGCACTGCCTGAAGGCTGAGGCAACTGGGGCTCTTTCATATGATGCTGGTGAGTCCGGGCCTTATGAAGATAATAGAGGCGGGGTCTGCCACCTGCGGGGTTTGGAATCCCTGTCCAAGATTGCGATTCGAGGGGCAGTCCTCACGATCACATTACGATCATCTGATTATTGTACTCTGCGGGGGGAGACACAACACTCTAGACACTTTGCATTTTATTTAACCTCTTTGCTTATGCATTATTAATCTTTTGTTGCACAAGTCCATCTCAGCTGGGGAGAATAGGAAGTAGGGGCACGACTTGACGAGCAGATATGTCTGTATCAGTTGCTCTATGAGGGATCGTGTATGGGACGAAAGTGTTTGTAACGGGGCGGACCCTCTCCCGAGGATTTGAAAAGTGTATGAGTGACGGTGCAGCTTAGGCAAGTCGGAGACGCTCCCGGGAGTACTGGTTGCAGCAGGTCCATTGCTAGTGAGGACAAAATATATCGCGCGTCTGAGATAGCAAGCAGTAGAGAATGTGCAGAGAACGATCCCGGCTTGGCAAAGCCCCAGTTGACAGTGCAAAGCAAACCTGGAGGGAAATCTGGTAAGGAGAGCCGGAGGGATACCTTAACCAAAGCCCCAGCTTGAGGAAATTCCATGCAGCTTCATCGCAGACAGAGTCATCTTATGGCCGAGGAGGCAACTCATCATTTCACACCACAGTCAATCAGTTGCTGGACAAGACTCGGAAATGTTTTACGCGCAGGGGCACATCCTTCGAGGGTGGGAATTGAATCCCGAACTTCTGTATGACACTCTCGCTTTAGGTTTAACTCTTTTGGGAGAGTATAAGCATCACAAGGTGTGGAGAAGTGTATGGAAGCCCCTGCTGACCGAAACGGTATTTAGCTCTATCTTCCTATGATGTAGCAAGAGAAGACTTGTCGAGACACTTGAAAACTTGTCTTATTCGTGATCATCACAAAGCTGCTTAAAACCCTTTATTGATGTTCGGGTTATTCAACCGCCAAAACTGACATGAACAAATATTTTTATCAATCCTGAGGAGAAAGCCCACTGATATCGAGATCAAATTTGGAAAGACGAACAGTGTATGGGCATGGTCCTTGAGGAGACCGGATTTTCCGAGATTTGTTTGTGATTTCGACCGGACCAGTAATGGTTGCCTACGTTCCCCTCCTTGGGAGGAGCTCAGGTCGCCGTAGTTCGGGCTTATCCCGAATGAAAAAGAATGAACGTTGGAATTCGAGGATTTGAGGACTTTTGAGGATTTTGAGAATCGAAAGAACATGTCCTCTTGGAGTGTCGATGGGAGACACGGATGTGAAGCCCCAGTGGGACGTCCACGGCAAGTGTTTGCGGAGGAGAAATGAAATATGCTCACATAAAACGTCGAATGAGCGGATGGAATTTGCACAATCTTCGCTTGACAATCTTTTTGAGCCGGGATGGACTTGGCTCCTCTTTAAGCAATAATCTGTTTTAGATCTCGACGATATTGGACTGAAACTGCTATCCGGTAGGAACTGCGACTGGGTTTCGGGATTTCGATCGGTCTTCGGGTGATTCAGGATATCATGACTTCTTAAAACGAGAGGTCGGCTAGGCTCTTTGCTGACTGGACCTCTAAAGATGAGAGGTTGGCTCTTGGGTATGTGTTTGGGATTTCTAAGGTGAGAAAAATCTGTGGTTGCATCTTTGTTGCCTCTAAAAATGAGAGCTCAATCTTGGCTTTGGCTAAAGGCAAAGGTAAGGGTAATGGTAATTTCCTCTAAAATCGAGAGAACGGCTTGGGATTGGTTAGAGGTAATGGTGAGGGACATCCGTGCTGTCTCTTTATTCACTCTGAGACTCCTCTTGAGTAACGACCGGATCCTTTGACTTTTGCTTTTGAGAGGATCGCTGGGGACTAGGCTCTCTTTCTTTTCTCCTTTTTTTTATATATATTCTTTTTGTATTTTTGTCTCTCTTTTTTTTTTCAATTTTATTTTTGAGAGGAGAATTTCAGCTAGTCCCCAGGATGGATCATTGCTTTCCGCAGCTCTTGAACTTGGACCAGGTCGATCTTCTTTTGTATCGCGGGAGCCTCAAGGATAGTCCCTCTTTTCCTGGCGATGGCTAAATGGGTTTCAAAATATGCCGATCTTGAACTGAAGGGGTATTGTTTAGTGAAGGTAAGGTAATGGTTTTCCTATGGGTGAAAGGTTTCAACCGCAGTCCCTACCGGATGATCCGAACGAGATCAAGTCTTCATTGCTTTCTTAAGCTTACTTTGAGGAAGATCCGTGCAAATTCATCGAACAACGAGATTATGAAAGAGGTGTGAGCATATGGGATGCAAGATGGGGATATCAGTCAATTTTCTCACTCTGATCAAATCAAACATTAGCCATTTCAAAGCGTTGGTCGGTGAGCAGCACAAGTGATCATTTGGAATAAGACCATTTCAATTGAGTGTAACGCAGGTGTGCTAGTAATGTCTCGAGTCTAGAAAGAAGAGAAACAAAGATTTTATCACTGCAAAGCAAAAACTGATCCAACTTGGACTCGACAGACTCATGTCCGACAGTGGACATTCTAGATCCTACGAGGACTGATTGACTTCTTCAACATTGGATGGACGGAAGAGCATCGCCGACATTGATGGGGTGAGGACCCTTCTCGATCTCTTTGTCATTCGCAAGTCGTGCTCCTTAGCTTTAGCAATCTGGACAAGCAACCGGGCCTCTCGCTCGCGAGGAAAAACAGCTTCGAGGGTAGCCCGCCACATTTCGATGGACGCACCATTTGCACTCTGCCGACCCAAGGGATATGAACTTCCAAATTGGTGGGCCATAATCTTCTCTGCACCGAGCATTTTGGATTCCGAATCAGATGAACGTTCGCTCGGGCACTTGAACTGCTTCTGCCTCGGGAATATGGACCAAAGAGCGCCGGGAACGAGAGCATACACCCAACTTGCCTTAGTCTTGCAGAGGAAAGAGCGTAAGAGCGTGTATAGACGAAGGGTAGAGAACTTTGAGAAAGTATGGGAGAGGGAAGAGCGGGAAAGGAGACGGACTCGTGCAACACTTTATTAATCTTCAAGTAAAAATTGGTGGCTTTTAAGTAATAGGAACGGTTGGGAAAAGCTAACCCTTTATTTCACACAATCTAGACCTCGGGGGAACCTATGGACACATCATCCAAAAATACACCTAATGTGTTGAGTCAAAATTAATAATAGGCAATAGTACCTAAGCAAAACCGAAGCATTTATGGGACGGACGAGCAGCCCCAAATTCTGGAGAAATTTGGGCAGCATAACGGATATTTCTGAAGAATTTCAAGGAAAAATCCGGCATGACCTCTCGTCGGTGCACGTTGACAAAGCGATATGATCTCTCGTTAGAACATGCCGTGGGAACGACATGTCCTTTCATGAAACCATGTTGCGATGGCAACATGCCCACACGTGCTAGGTTTTGGGATAGATACGAAAGCTTATTATAATTTTTGAAACAATTCATTTTAGTGTATTTGAAAATGTCGTGTCAAAACCAACCGTTTGGGTAAGGTTTAAATGTGTGGTGCCACCTATAACGCGCTAGGGGGATAGGTTTGACATTAGGCGCTCAAGCGTAAGCGAATATTATCACCGTCCGCGATGCCGTCAATCGCACCCGAGGATTCTAGATCTACGTGCTCATTAATTTTGAAAATGTCCCCAGCAGAGTCGCCACTGAATGTGCGCTCGCCGAAAAAAATAAAAGGAGTCGCCACGCCGTTTTTAAGAGGAAACATTGAAAACCTTTTTGACAGAGAAAATGGGTTCGGGGGTCAGGTTACGTGTTGGGAAGAACCGAGAGTTCACCCAACACGCCTCGTCCGTAGACGAGTCTTTCTATGTTCAACATTCGATTCATTCAATAGTGTGTGCAAAGTGGGTATGACAAGATATGTATAAAATGCATAAGAATGCTTTGTTTCATTACTCAACAAGGGGGAAATACAATTTGTAAGCCATTGACTCTGGGAGGCCACGTCCCACTTTACATCGAGGACAAACAGAATAGGGTTTACAACTGAAATAATAGTCTCTGCATAGGGCACGTTGTGTCGCGTGACACAGGACCTGAGGGTTCAATTGTGTCGTGTGACACAACCTTGCCGTTTGCAGACACTTTACAATTGAGCACAAATCCAACAACAAACAATTCAGATCCCAACACAATCTCAGAAACCAACAAAATTATAATGGATTGACCAAGGGGATGTGGATATAGGGAGATCCACACTCCCTTGGCCAATAGACAACGAATCCAACAAGCTTACATCATTAATATCAACAATACCAAGCAAAGCTAATTAAATAGAGAGATCGGCAGTTGGGACTTGATAATTGGGGACGGATAGAGTCTAATTATCAAGTCCGGGGAATATCAATTGTAATGAAACAAGTAAGCAGTAAATGCGAAATAAAAGTGAGGGAAGAGATTCGTTACCCCCGTAGTCCATGCTCCTTAAACCAAGTTAGGTTTAAGGATCTTCAATCAGCTTTCAGAACAGGCTCAAATTACAGACTCAATAGCTTGGGCAATTTCCAGTACGTGCGTGCTTGGGCTCTGGAATGGAATTGGCTTTGGAAACAGGGGAAGCAATTGAGGATCGATTTAGGGGTAGAGAACAGGTAATGGCGAGGAGATTGAGAGGGCTTGATTGTTCGTTGTCTGGCGAGGTTTGCTGCGGGGATGGTTGACGATTTAGGGGTCGGAACAGAGGAGTGGCTTCAACGGTTGGAGAGAGGAAGGGAGCCGGGCAAGGTGAAGGAGATTGGGGTTGGATTGGGTCGTGGTTTAGGTACAGAGAGAGGTCCAGTGGGGATTTGGCCGGAGAAGATGGTGGGGTTTTGGTTTGGGTGAGGTCGCCGATTGATTGGGGTTGAACTGGTGGTCAATTGGATCGGGGAGAAGGCAAATTGGGATAGAGGGAGGTCGCCGGTTGATGGAGGTTGAAGTTGGGTGAGTTCGCCGGTGAGGGAGAGCTACGTTGTTGGTGAAGATTGAGAAGCTTGTTGTCGGAATTACGCCTTCTGCGTATAGAGAGAGAGAGAGAGGAGAGTGAGAGGTGACTTACGGATAGAGAGAGAAAGGGTGAGGTCTTGGTTTGGTTTTGTGTGTGTTAACTGTGTGTTCCCCTTTGACAAAATGAAGGCATTTGGCATTTATACGTGAATTGGGAAATTGGATTATTTGGTCGCACGACCCAACGTATCAAATTTGCATGCCTCAAGTTGTCGCACGACTGGGAACGCCAATAACCGTTCTGGCGCCAAAATCAGATTCTGGAACATTCCGGGTTAATACCCAAAAGGTCCAAACTGATTAATTCCTTTTAGGTCCTTTTGTCCGGGAAAAATACTAAAATGTACTTCCTTCGCGAGAAACTTATAAAAAGTTCCCGGAAGTCTCGGAACGGACCGGGAATTTACCAAAACGCCCCTTAGTGCAATTTTATCATTTAAAATGCACCTAAAAAGGAATTGCGAATTGGATTGGCGTACTTACATGGTGGTGGTGGTGTGGTAGTGGTGGTAGTATAGTGGTAGTAGTGGTTGTACGTGGTGATAGTGGTAGTAGTGGTGGTAGTAGCGGCGGAATAATTACGTCGGTGTTAATTTAATTTTTTTAAGTTTGTTTAGCTCTATTTTTATTTTATTTTAATTTATGATTTATTTATTTTTCAAAAATAATATTTATTGACTTATATTTATTTTTTTGAGAGTAATTTGTTATATTTTATTTAAAATAATTTTCATGTTTTATATAAATAAAAATACTGATATTAATTAAATTTAAATTAATTAACATCTACCGGCGGAATAATTTCGTTGCTGAGGTTATATAACCAGCGGCGGAATTTTCCGTTGGTGCAACGAGCCAAGTCATCAATCCCCGTGATTTCGTAATAACCAGCGGCATAATTTTTCGTCAGTGATAGTTAATTCTACCGACGAAATTCAATTCTTCCGCTGAAATTAATATATCAAACCCGCGGAATAGTTCCGTCGCTGAGGTTAAATATAAATAAAAATTACCCTCCCCAAAATCGTTTACGACCTAAACTGTCTCTCTCTCTCCTTATACCGATCTCTCATCTCTCTCTCTTCCCTCACACCGAGCTGCCGCCGTCGCCTCACCGCCACGATTAACTCCGATCTCTCATCTCTCTCTCTCTCCTTAACTCCACCGTGTTCTTCTCTACTCTCTCACCGCCATCGCCTCACCGCCGTTCCTCAACTCCACCGCCACCGCCACCGCCACCGCCGTGTTACTTAAAGGTATGTAAACCCTCGATTAGCACTTCCCATTTTTTAAAGAATACATTTAACCTCCTTTCATAAATATCATTTGCATTCTTCATACTCCCTCCGTCCCATACCTACGTGCACACTTTTCATTTTGGGCGTCCCAAACCTACGTGCACATTTTCTAAAATGGAAAAGAATCTTTACTATTCCCTCCACTCATTCTCTCTCCTACATTATTTTAATACTCACAACACCATTATAATTTACTATTCTCTCCACTCATTCTCTCTCCTATTTTATTTTCACACTCACAACACTTTCAATATAATAATTCCTCCTTAATTCCCGTGAAAAGTCAAACTAGGCACAAAGGTCCGGGACGGAGAGAGTATTATTTTTGTTGCAAGGATGCATTAGACCTAAATTGTGTTAGCATAAAGCTTATAAAATGGAAGAGAAACATTACTGATAGTACTTGTAAACTTTCATCTCTAGTCTCAGTGTGCAGTAATCTGTACTAAGTAGTTCTTTTTGTTAAAGAAAGAGGCTTATTCTGAATGCTATACCGGGTGATAATAATCACAAAAAAGGACTTGGTGCTGTGCAATAAGTAGTAAATACTAAACTGTACCAAAAAAAAATACTAATTAACTAACTAAATAGTAAATAGACTAAATACTACAAGCAATTAGAGGTAGAACATACAACACTTTTTCTTCATTTCATGTGTGAGTCTGTCTTGATATGCCAATTTGAGAATTTTGTATTCTGTGTGGATGTTGCCTTTGTCATTGTAAGAAAATAGTAACCTTAAAATGTCAAGGGTCTACAGTCAGGGACCGTGCAACTGTACTAAACCTTCTCTATTTTTGGGACGGAGTACTGATTCGAAAACCTTTTATAGATTCTCATGAATTCCCCTGTTGGCTGAACCTCGACTTGATCAACTTTAGATTTGTATATATATACAAATGAAATTTCTCATTTGGATCCCATATCCACAATGAAGTGAATGAATATTGAGTTTGATGAAGGATGTTTGGTTTGTACCAATGTTGTTGAACTATGACAGTTGATAACCATTTAGGGTTGTAGTTTGTAGCTGTTCGATTTGGGAGAAACATACTTGATGTTTGGATTTATAGGGTATTGTGGTTGGTGGTTAACATCTTAAAATATAAACAAGATGAGAGCCTTTCTCATCCACAGCTATCAAAACCCGTCCATCTTTGACCAAGAAAGACAGAGCAAACAAGTTCTCGACTGTTTGAGCAAAGGATTTTCTGTTTAATAAGAGTTTTTTCCAGTTTCACTGTCCTCTTCTCTTTAACGATCTCAAACATCACAGCCATGTTTGTGACAGTGTCTGTTTTCTCTTCACTGGTGTTATGATGTCACAAGTAAAAACAAGGTAATAGCGCAATTAGCAATAACTAGTACAGTCGTTCCTATACTTAGAGCCGTCAAGTTGGGACGGTCCCGTCGGGACATCCCGTCCCGCCATACAAATGGGACGGGATGGGACATAATATTTTAGTCCCGTCCCATTTCATCCAGTCCCGTCTCGTCCCGTTTTTGTCGCGGGACAACATAGTACAGTCCCGCCCATCCCATCCCGTCCCGTGTAATTACAGAATAGTAGCTAATGATTATTAAACACAATTATCAGTATCATTGCCTTTCGTTCTTCTTTAGCAACGATTTCTTCTATATATCTCTACTGAACTGAATAAGAGTTTTTGTCTTTTTGTTGAAGTAGATGACTACCGATGCAAGTGCACATATCAGTATCACACGCCTCATTCCATACAACCATTTAATGTTCAATATTTCTCACAAATAAAGACACTAAACAGAAAATACTTTCTATCCTACAATCAAACTATCAATTTAAAATATCCTTACCCCAAGTTTGTGCCTCAGTTTCACCTTTCGATTCCGAACCTTTTTTATAACCACTCCCGTCATCTCGTCATCTCCTCTGCCGGCGCCTCCCTCTCTCACGGCTGGCTGCTCTCTCTATTTCTCACACGGTTTCTCTCTCTACCGTCCACTTCTCTCTTCATGGCAAAACAATATCCGCCTCCCTCTCTCTCTATTTCTTTTATTTAGTTTGTAAATAATAAAGCTCCCTACGTTTAGAAAGCAAATATTTATAATTGGGTTTTTAAAACCTAGCCCAAAAAGGTATTATAAGTCCACAAGGTAACCTAGTCCAAAAATAACCCAATAATAATTCAAGCCTAAACACAATCTTTTATTTAAAAGGTAATTCAAATAATTTATTTAACTAAAACAATTTAATTAATAAAACAATAATTAATTTAAATAATTTAAATCAACTAATAATAATAAAAATTTCGGGTTACTACATTCTTACCCCCTTAAAAGGGTGGGGTTTGGTCCTCCAAACCTAATGCACTCAATCAGAAAATAGGGCGGGATACGACTCTCGCATCTCACTCTCGAGCTCCCACGTTGCTTCTCTCTCTGTGTGATTTCTCCATTGCACTTTCACATAAGGAAAAACACGCTTCCTCGATACTTGATCTTTTCGGTTTACAATCTTCACCGGTTGTTCATCATAACTCAAATCGGCACAAAATCTCATCAGCCTATACTCGATCACATGACTCGGGTCAGAGATGTACTTTCTCAACATCGAGACATGGAACACATTATGCACACCAGCAAGCACAGGTGGTAAGGCTAACTTGTAAGCCACCAACCCTAATCGCTCCAGAATCTCGAACGGTCCACGTATCTCGGACTAAACTTTTCGCGAATACCAAATCTCATAACTCCCTTTGTTGGCGAAATCTTCAAGAACACTCGATCCCCCAACTGAAATTCTAGATCACGTCGTCGGCGATCTGTATACGACTTCTGTCTACTCTGCGCGGTCAATAACCATTTTCTGATCTGTTGTACCTTATCTGCTGTTACTTGTACAATTTTTGGCCCCATCAGTTTCCTCTCACCAACTTCGTCCCAACAAGCAGGCGACCTACACTTCCATCCATACAAAGCTCATACGGTGTCATACCGATGCTAGCGTGATAACTGTTGTTATAAGCGAATTCTACTAATGGCAAATGCTTGTCCTAAGTTCCTTGTCAATCCATTGACGTAGCCCTCAACATATCCTCAAGTGTCTGAATTATCCTTTCTGACTGTCCGTCTGTCTGTGGGTGAAAGTTGTACTCATCGTCAACTCGGTACGACGCTGGTATCCCATGCAATCTCACAATTTCATCAACATATAAATTAGCTAACTTCTCCAATAAATCTGTCACCTTAATTGCCAAGAAATGAGAAGACTTCGTAAGCCTGTCCACTATAGCCCAAATCGCCTGTCCACTATAGCCCAAATCGCGTTGTGACCCTTCAAAGTCTTTGGTAGTCCAACTACTAAGTCCATTGCTATGTTCTCCCACTTCCATTTCGGAATCGGTAATGACCGTAATAATCTTGTCGGTTGCTGGTGTTCCCTCTTCACTTGTTGACATACCAAACATCTCGATACAAATTCTGCCACGTCTCCCTTCATATTATTTCTACCAAAATGATTCCCTTAGGTTCCTATACGTCTTCATACTCCTAGAATGTACAGAAACTTTGAACAGTGCGTTATCCACATAATCTCTCTTCTTATGTTCTTGTCGCTAGGTACCCAAATTCTTGATTAATACCTTAAAATCCTATCATCTCCGATACAGAATTTTTCTACCTTTCCCTTTGCCATACCCTCATGTATTTTTACAGCTTCTTCCTCCATTCCTTGTGCTTCCTTGATTCCGTCCAAGAGTGTTGGCTGAACACTCAACTGACCTAGTACCCTTTTACTCTTACTACTATATTGAAACCTCAATGCTATTCTATACACTTACCCCCTTAGAAATCAAGTTGCTAAGGTTCCTCGATTCTTCCTACTCAAAGCATCAGCCACCTTATTGGCTTTCCCTGGGTGATACAAATTGAACAATCAAAATCCTTAAGCAACTCAAGCCATCACCTTTGTCTCACGTTAAGCTCCTTCTGGGTGAAAATTTACTTAAGACTCTAATGATCCATAGAGATCTGACAAGTTATCCCATACAAGTAATGTCTCCAAATTTTCAAATCAAATACAGCAGTTAACTCCAAATCATTGGTCGGGTAAAAATCCATAAATAATAATAATGCTTAATTGATAATAAAATAACCTCCAACGGCTACTAAAACCGTAATTCAAATACTAACCACAATTTGAAATAACTTAAATGCAGATAACGGTAACAATTTCAACGGCTAGTACAATCCACTAGCTCAACAACTACTTAATGTTCTAAAAATAATAACTCGAACTCCAATAGCCGCTAATCCACCAAACATGCAGCCAATCCACTCCAATCATTTATTACCTGGGAGGGGAAAGAATAGGAAAGGGTGAGCGAACAATGCTCAGTAAGTTCATACGGGATCTCTTCGGGTTCTAGGAAGAGATGACCGAAACAACGGAGTTCAACGAATATATCAATGAAAGCATAACTTAAACAACCAGTAGTTCAGATACTGAGAACAACAATGAAAGTTATTTTCCAAATAACAAGTAGTGGCACTTTTACCAGAATAATTTAATATGAAGACAGTATATACATAGTCCGTCAATTCCAAATAATTTTGCACCTTTATTCTAGGGTGACTCCGATACACCTCTCAAGGTGTTCGTCGAATAAAGTTCCCTACGCTTTATCAGAGCGCTCCCTTATTCTGATGCATCATGATAATCATATATAGAATTAAGGTCATTTCAATCTGTTTAGACCAATTCATTCATCATTAAGGTCATTTCAATCTGTCTAGACCAATTCATTCAACATTAAGGTCATTTCAATCTGTCTAGACCAATGCATTCAACATTAAGGTTATTTCAATCTGTCTAGACCAATTCATTCAACATTATGGTCATTTCAATCTATCTAGACCAATTCATTCAACATTAAGGTCATTTCAATTTGTCTAGACCAATTCATACAAAGTCCTCATCAATTGGACAGAATAATATCATATATAGTGTTCAAGGTACGAGAACACATAAATCAAATCCAATCATCACGGATACACATTGAACAAAACATATCAATGGTAAGATATTCCAAAGAACGCTCATATCAAAGGAATACAAATCACTACCAGCCACTTGGTAGCATATACTTTATGAAATTAAAGGAATCCTAACACAAAGGATATGAAAACAATCAAACGCTATAGAACATAATCCCTTACCTCGGGTTATTTGCACTTCTCCCGATGCTAGACCTCTCACGAATCTTAATAATTGTGGCTAAATTACATCACTGAATACATACAAGCACACCTAAACCGGCTTCTTGTCATCATCATAGTCCAAGAAGGCTTCAAGTTCCTATGGAGTCTTCAACCTGACCTCGCACGCCTCATTCCATACAACCATTTAATGTTCACTATTTCTCACAAATAAAGACACTAGACAGAAAATACTTTCTATCCTACAATCAAACTATCAATTTAAAATATCCTTACCTCAAGTTTGTGCCTCAGTTTCACCTTTCGATTTCGAACCTTTTTAATAACCACTCCCGTCATCTCCTTTGCCGGTGCCTCCCTCTCTCACGGCTCGCTGCTCTCTCTATTTCTCACACGGTTTCTCTCTCTACCGCCCACTTCTCTCTTCACGGCAAAAAATATCCACCTCCCTCTCTCTCTCTATTTCTTTTATTTAGTTTGTAAATAATAAAGCTCCCTAGGTTTAGAAAGCAAATATTTATAATTTGGTTTTTAAAACCTAGCCCAAAAAGGTATTATAAGTTCACAAGGTAACCTAGTCCAATAATAACCCAATAATAATTCAAGCCCAAACACAATCCTTTATTTAAAAGGTAATTCAAATAATTTATTTAACTAAAAAAATTTAATTAATGAAACAATAATTAATTAAAATAATTTAAATCAACTAATAATAATAAAAATTTCGGGTTACTACATTCTTACCCCCTTAAAAGGGTTTGATCCTCCAAACCAAACGCACTCAATTAGAAAAGATGGCGGGATACGACTCTCGCATCTCACTCTCGAGCTCCCACGTTGCTTCTCTCTCCGTGTGATTTCTCCATTGCCCTTTCACATAAGGAATAACACGCTTCCTCGATACTTGATCTTTTCGGTCTACAATCTTCACCGGTTGTTCATCATAACTCAAATCGGCACAAAATCTCATCAGCCTATACTCGATCACATGACTCGGGTCAGAGATGTACTTTCTCAACATCGAGACATGGAACACATTATGCACACCAGCAAGCATAGGTGGTAAGGCTAACTTGTAAGCCACCAACCCTACTCGCTCCAGAATCTCGAACGGTCCACGTATCTCGGACTTAACTTTCCGCGAATACCAAATCTCATAACTTCCTTTGTTGGCGAAATCTTCAAGAACACTCGATCCCTCAACTAAAATTATAGATCACGTCGTCGGTGATCTGTATACGAATTTTGTCTACTCTGTGCGGTCAATAACCATTTTCTGATTTGTTGTACCTTATCTGCTGTTACTTGTGCAATTTCTGGTCCCGTCGGCTTCCTCTCACCAACTTCGTCCCAACAAGCAGGCGACCTACACTTCCGTCCATACAAAGCTTCATACGGTGCCATACCGATGCTAGCGTGATAACTGTTGTTATAAGAGAATTCTACTAATGGCAAATGCTCGTCCTATGTTCCTTGTCAATCCAATGACGTGGCCCTCAACATATCCTCAAGTGTCTGAATGGTCCTTTCTGACTGTTCGTCTATCTGTGGGTAAAAGCTGTACTCATCGTCAAATCGGTACGACACTGGTATCCCATGCAATCTCACAATTTCATCAACATATAAATTAGCTAACTTCTCCAATGAATCTGTCACCATAATTGCCAAGAAATGAGCAGACTTCATAAGCCTGTCCACTATAGCCCAAATCGCGTTGTGACCCTTCAACGTCTTTGGTAGTCCAACTACTAAGTCCATTGCTATGTTCTCCCACTTCCATTCCGGAATCGATAACGACCGTAATAATCTTGTCGGTTGCTGGTGTTCCCTCTTCACTTGTTGACATACCAAACATCTCGATACAAATTCTGCCACGTCTACCTTCATATTATTTCTACCAAAATGATTCCCTTAGGTTCCTATACGTCTTCGTACTCCCAGAATGTACAGAAACTTTGAACAGTGCGCTATCCACAGAATCTCTCTTCTTATGTACTTGTCGCTAGGTACCCAAATTCTTGATTAATACCTTAAAATTCTATCGTCTCCCATACGGAATTTTTCTACCTTTCCCTTTGCCATACCCTCAAGTATTTTTACAGCTTCTTCCTCCATTCCTTGTGCTTCCTTGATTTCGTCCAAGAGTGTTGGCTGAACACTCAACTGAGCCAACACCCTTTAACTCTTACTACTACATTGAAACCTCAATGCTATTCTATACACTTACCCCCCTAGAAATCAAGTTGCTAAGGTTCCTCGATTCTTCCTACTCAAAGCATCAACCACCTTGTTGACTTTCCCTGGGTGATACAAATTGAACAATCAAAATTCTTAAGCAACTCAAGCCATCACCTCTGTCTCACGTTAAGCTCTTTCTGGGTGAAAATTTACTTAAGACTCTAATGATCCATAGAGATCTGACAAGTTATCCCATACAAGTAATGTCTCTAAATCTTCAAATCAAATACAGCGGTTAACTCCAAATCATTGGTCGGGTAAAATATATATATATATTTTTGGTTCTTCAATTCTCTTGATGCATAAGCTATAACCCTGTCATTCTGCATCAACACATAACCTGATCCTTTCAACCAAGCATCACTATATATCACAAATCCATCCGATCCTGTTGGTACAGTAAGAACTGGTGCGGACACTAATCTTCGCTTCAGCTCTTGGAAGTTCTTCTCACATTCTTTTGACCAAACGACTTGGCTCCTTTCTACGTTAACCTCGTTACCGGTACCGACAACTTCGAAAATCCTTCAACAATTTCTTATAGTATCCTACTAACCCAAAGAAACTTCTTATTTCACTAACCTTAGTTGGTCTCTCCCAATCCACTATAGCCTCTAGTTCTGTTGGATCCACCTCAATCCCATCCTTAAATACTACATGTCCTAAGAATGCCACTTTCTCCGGCCACAATTCACACTTCTTGAATTTAGCGTACAACTTATGTTCCCTCAAAATCTGTAGAACTATCTTCAAATGTTCTTTGTGTTCTTCCTTAGTCTTAAAATACCCCAAGATGTCATTTATAAAAACTACCACACATTATCCAAGGATTCCTGAAATATTCTATTCATAAATTCCATAAATGCAGTTGGCGTGTTCGTTAACCCCAAACGGCATAACCAAAAACTCATAACGATCGTACCTTGTACTAAAGGCCGTCTTCGCAGCATCCTCGTTCTTTACTCTCAACTGATGACATCCCAATCTCAAATCTATTTTCAAGAAATAACACGCTCCCCGAAGGTTGTTCAAACAAGTCATCAATTCTTGGTAACGGATACCGATTCCTCACCGTCACACGATTCACATCCCGGCAGTCGATACACATCCTCGTCGATCCATCCTTCTTCTTTACAACCAACACCGGTGCATCCCAAGGTGAAACACTCGGTCTTATCAAACCCTTGTCCAATAACTCTTGCAGTTGTTCCTTCAGTCCTTAAGTTCAGTCGGCGCCATTCTGTACGGTGCCTTAGATATCGTGCAGTCTCTGGTACTAAGTCTACGGAAAATTCCACCTCCCTTTCTGGTGGTATTCCCGACGATTCTTCTGGAAACACTGTGGGCGCCTCCCAACTCCCGAAACCTAAAACCCGTGTCCCAGGATGGAGGGTCCCAAAACATACCTTTTTAAAAAACTTTTCTTTAAACGAACTTGAAAAGTATAACAACCCATTTTCAAAACAATTTCAAAATAATCTCTCTACTTAGAGGTGAAATATAAACCTGCTTCTACCAGTTATAACTTGTATCATTTACAAGTACTACAACTGTAACGGCTTACACAAGCCAACTTTAAAACAAACCAAACCCAAAATTAATTACAACATAACATACTGAAAATGTTTTATAACAGTTCCCCGCATAAAATAACACAACTACTCCCAACTCCCACACAAATATACATACTCTGACAACCCAAAATACGATCCAAACTCCTTCCCGGCCTCACCGGTATGGTCCACCTGTCTCAGCTGAATCTAAAGAAGAAAAGGGAGAAGGGGTGAGATAAAATCTCAGCAAGCTATTATGTATGCAACAATATGACATACAATATGCAACACATAACAGGTTGCTCACAATCACATTAGAAAACAGTAAACACTTTACGTTACCTTTTCCTTCTGACCCGCAAGTCCTACAATAAGCACCACATAAACAGGTTGCTCATATAATATGCAACACACACAGGTTGCTCAATATCAAATCTGCAACTCCAAACAGGTTGCTCATAATCACATTGGTAAAGCGGTAAACACATTCCGTTACCATCTCTTTACCTTTCCCAATCTGGGTCATATGTAGTACTACGATGGGAGTTATCCTCCACTCATTTTGTGAACTGCTGATTGCATATCCACATCTTATAAGACCTCTTACCGAGATCCATATAAGCTACCTCGCTATCTTATGGCATGACTGCACATATCCATAGAAGCTGAACCCCCTCTCCGTGGCCACAGAAGGGAGCGAAGGGTAACAAGTATAAGGACATCCAAGCACCTTATGAAATATCTTCTCATTAGTGATGGTATTCCCTATACCCCCGAATCTCAGCTGATACAACTATATTCAAGCACATAACAGATACTTGAAAGTAAGTCCACCCCATGGGACATCAACACACACACACACACACACATATATATATATATATATATATATATATATAACATGGAACTGCAACCAATGTTAAATTGTTAAATCAATCTCAATAGTGCACATGTATTTCAACACTATTGAATAACAACAATACAATGACATGGTATGAATACTCATGCTCAACCAATGAAACAGTGCAACATGTATTTAAACACTATGTGCATAACCATCTATGAACATGTAAACACTTATGGCACAAAGTATATCACATAAGTCCTACATATCCATATTCAATCCCATAATGCATTGAAACATATATTTCATGCACTATTCAAATCAATAACCACCTATAAGTAACTACATAGGGATACAACATCATCTAAGCAGCCCTACGCACTCATGTCATAATGTGGAACACTTCTATAAAGGTTCCAACCAAACACTTAGTGTATTACATCTTCTACAAATAAGTTGAACCAACCACCATGTAAACATAACCACGTAAGGTACCATATATCACATACGAGGCCTACATATTCAATACACAATGTATAATTCAGTAACAGGGTATTAACACTCCTGCCACAACCAACGAAGTAGTGCACTATACATTTTATGCACTAATTACCCCAATAAACATATACATGTAACCACGTAGAGGTATAACAACATACAAGTAACCCTACGCGTTTATAATATAACATTATACACCTTCTATAAAGGCTCCAAGTTCAATTACCAAGTTTTATAAACTTTGGTTCATGTTTCGTAATTGCCTCTCAACCCTTTTTTAAGACAATATTTAACACATTTCCCATTATCTATTTGGACTATTTGAAGTTCCATATTTGAAATTACCCGGATCCGAGCAGGCCTCGCGGCCCCGGCATCTGGCATCTTTCGCCGCTTTGCAGCGTTTTCAGGTTGGAGGTGTCTCGCCGTTTGTTTTCGCAGTTGTAGAGTCGCCACGCCGTTTTTATTAAGCCCAAAACATTGAAAAAGGGCATCAGTTTAAAGATAATTTTAAACTGTTTTTTGTGTGATGAGATTTTGAGTTCGGAGGTCAGATGACTCCCCGGGAAGAGAATATTAGAATATTAGAGCTCACCCGAGTAGCCTCGTAAAACGAGTCTTTCGGATACCCCTAATATCCTTTAAATGTTGTGTGTGTGTGTGTGTGCTTTTTAAAAATGCATGCTGTATCGGATGTCTACATTGTATGCTATGTATGAAAATGTATTGAAATAGTAATGGAAGGAAGCCTTACCAATGTTGGTTCACACGTCCCGTCTGTCTTCCGTGGGAATGGTGTTTGAGGTCGGAGTAGCGTGCCGGTACGAATCGGGATTGCTTCGGGAGATGCCGGTTGTCCGCGGACGGAGTTTCGGCGTGAGTTGAGGTTCTTTGGCTGCGTTCGGGCAGAGGTTCGGCGTGCGTGGGGATCGTCGGGATCACTCGGGCAGAGGTTCGGCGTGCGTTGTGGTGGCAGGAGTCACTCGGGCAGAGTTTCGGCGTGCGTTGTGGTGGCAGGAGTCACTCGGGCAGAGTTTCGGCGTGCGTTGTGGTGGCAGGAGTCACTCGGGCAGAGTTTCGGCGTGGTTTGGGATCGTCGGTTTGACTCGGAAAGAGCCGGGACACCGTGGGAAAGACCAGGCAAGGCCTCGGAGTACCACGAGGGGCCTCAGAGTACCTCGAGAGTGCCTCGGGGCAGCGCGGGAGCGTCGCGGGAGCGCTCGGAGAGGCTTCGGAGCACCGCGCGGAGCTCGGAAGGCCTCGGAAGGATCCGAAAGGGGCCGGGAGTGCCTCGAGAGGACTTAGAGGGGAGCCAGAAGGCTAAGGGAGGAAGAGAGAAGAGGGAGGTGTGCCAAAATGAGGAGGGGGAGGCCTCTATTTATAGTAAAAATTTCGGAGCAAAGAGGTCCGTACGGACCTTCTTGGTTATCCAGAATTTTGGATTTCCTCGATTTGAGGGAATCTGCAATGATGGTGAATATTCTGGAATGATGGTGTCCCCTGAGCAATAAGGTCCGTACGGACCATCTTGCATGCAAAGAGGTCCGTACGGACCAACTCTGCAGGGGAGTAATCATTTCTTCCGGGATTTGAGGGAATATTGTGGACTTTAAGGGGATTTAGTAATCATTGACACAAAGAGGTCCGTACGGACCTTAATTGCTTTTCTGATTTCCTGAAAATTCCCAAAAGGTCCTTTTGTCCCTTTTTATCCCAGGAAGGCTCCTCCCTTGGTTTGGTTGGGGGTTTGAGAGGGTTTTGAGAGGGTTTTGAGTGAGAGAGGTCTCTGAGACTACGTGGATGAGTCTGCGGTGTTTCCCGTGTGTTTGAAAGGGGGTGATCCAGATTGGGGTACTTACAGAAGCCCCTCGACGACGTCACTTATGAAAGAAGTGGGGTCGCCGATAAGATAAGGGTCCTAATCTGGATCGCGTGCTGGGAGAGGAAGTGACCGTGAGGGTCAATGTGAGGACGTGGTGGTGTCCTTTTGTGTGACCGTTTAGGTCAATAGGCTGGACCCTGTGATAGGATTCCTACGTATCCCTGGCGGGAATCAAGCCTGGTCGTAGTTCGGGTGTGGGGTGAGTGTTTTGTGAATGCGGGCGTGGTGGTGCCCTGAAGTGTCGTGTGACCGCCGAGGTCAGTGGTAAGGACGTGGTGGTGTCCTGGGTGACCGTATAGGTCGATGGGAAGGACGTGGTGGTGTCCTAGGTGACCGTATAGGTCGATGGCTGGACCCTGTGATAGGATTCCTACGTATCCCTGGCGGGAATCAAGCCTGGTCGTAGTTCAGAGGTCGTGAATTTGTGAGTGCGGGCGTGGTGGTGCCCTGAAGTGTTGTGTGACCGCCGAGGTCAGTGGTAAGGACGTGGTGGTGTCCTGAAATGTGGTGACCGCCAAGGTCAATTGTGAGGACGTGGTGGCGTCCTGGGATGGAAATTTTACGATTTTCCTAATCGGGTGGTTTAAGGCCTTCCGGGCCGAAGATAGTGATTTGGGAGATTTATACGGTCTTCCGGACCGAGTGGTTTAAAGCCTTCCGGGCTAAAGATAGGGTGAGGACTTGAATCGTCTTCTGAATGTGGTTGCGCCACGCGTGAGGACTTTGAATCGTCTTCTGGCGGCGGTTTTGGTGCCACGCGGGAGGACTTTGAATCGTCTTCTGGCGGCGGTTGGTGCCACGGCCCCGAGGACTTTGAATCGTCTTCGGCGGCGGTTGGTGCCACGCTGGAGGACTTTGAATCGTCTTCTGGCGGCGGTTGGTGCCACGCTGGAGGACTTTGAATCGTCATCTGGCGGCGGTTGGTGCCACGCTGGAGGACTTTGAATCGTCATCTGGCGGCGGTTGGTGCCACGCTGGAGGACTTTGAATCGTCATCTGGCGGCGGTTGATGTAATGCGCGAGGACTTTGAATCGTCTTCTAGCCGCAGTTTGATGTAATGCGCGAGTGTGAATGTGTGCCCAAATTCTTTTGTTTATTGGAATTCACGCGAGTTTGAAGACATCCGAGTTATTTGAAAAACGGAGTCGCCACGCCATTTTGATTACCTCAAAACTTTGAAAAAAAGGTTTTATGGGTTCGGAGGTTAAGTTACCCCTTGGGAAGAACGTTTGGCGTTCACCCAAAGTGCCTTGCCGGAGCAAGTCTCCCTAGATTTCATTAATCGTGTTTGCTTGCGTGCTTTCTTTGTGTGCATGTGTTTGAAAATAAAGGGGGGGAATGTCCCAAGTTGTCTTCCGGACGTACAAACCATTTGTTGGTTGTCGCTCGGGATTCCTTGGAATTTATGTATTTGGGATTATGATCCCGTCCTCATCTTATGACTTATGATCATCGCATTTTAAACCTCGGGACCCTCGGGACTTGCGTGATCGAGAGAATGACTCTCTTTTGGGTCAAAGATGAGGTTCTTTAGGAAGGAATGTCCTTAGCCCATCAATCCTACGCTTTAAGACGGTCGAGCTCGTATAGAGGCTTCATACTCATTCTTAAGCGATAATCGGAGATATAGGGTTCAAGGTTATCCTTTTCCTAAAGAAATCATGAACCTTTAATGGAAGGAACGATGCAAAGATGAGAACTTTTACACCGGTCCGTTCCAAGGTTGGGGAAAGGAAATGCATGATGAAAAAATGACTCTTTAATGAAAAGATGACATTTTGGTTTTAGCAAATGATGCTTTTTGATTTAAAGAAATGATCTTTATGCAAATGATGCATAAAGATTGGATTTTTATGCAAATGATGCATTGAAAAAAGGGGTTTTGATGCAAAGGATGCATTTTTATTGAAAAAGATTTGATCTTTGTATGCAAATGATGCATAAAGATAACATTTTTATTGGAAAATAGGGATTTTAGGTGCAAAGGATGCACCTTTATGAAAAAGACTACATTTTTATGACAAATGAGGTCTTAATGCATGCAAAGGGGAAAGGGGGTGATAAAGATATGATCTTTATGAATAAATGCCAAGTCCCAAGCAAGATATATGAATGCAATGAGCAAGTATATCAATTAAAATGCAAGGTTAGGGCGTGCGAGGTTACCAATCGTTTCCTTTGCTTCTTCGGACGGAGCTAGGAGGAGAGGTTCTTCTTGGGTCTTCAAGGAGGAGGGAGATGGCTTCTTGAGCTTCTTCTTCGCCTTCTTGAGCCTTGAGGGTTTTTCTTCACGTCCGGACTGCTATGGAGTGTGTGTGTGTGATTGTTTGTGTTGTTGTCGTTGTTGAAATGGGTAGAGGAAGGCTCTATTTATAGGCGATCTGGATAAGGCTAATGAAGCCGTGCGGCTGCGAGCCCTTTGCAAATGAGGCCGTGCGGTCTTATCCACAATGACTCGGCATTCTAGAACCATGTAAGGTGGCATTATTCTAGAAGCTTCTCCTAATTAAGAAAAACGTGTTTTCTTAATTAGGAAGGCTCCTTACGACCCTAATTTAAATTTGACTGTTCCAGGACATTTCAGGAACACTAGGAAAGTCCAGGGAATTACTTAGGAAAACTTACCGAAATGTCGGGAAAATTAGCAGGAAGGCATGAGCCAGATTTGGGTACTTACGAAGCCCTCGGCAACGTCACTTGCAAGGCGAGTGGGGTTGTCGATAGAAAAGGATCCGATCTGGCGAATGCCGAGACGGATAGGGTGACCAAGGTGGTCGAGTGGTGAACCTTTTGGAAGGCTACCTACGTATCCGGAGGAATCAAGCCGGGCCGTAGTTCGGAATTAGGATCCGCCGGGGAAGGAAGAAGAGAAAGCGGTCTCTTGCCGGGAAAAATAAGAGAAAATGACCTAGGAGGTCAAGCAATTGATCCTACTGGGGACATGCTAGGAGTGACCCAGGTGGTCGAATATTTGAATTTTTATGAGGGGGCACTTTATCACTGAGGAGTGACAAAGAAACAGGGTGACCAAAGTGGTCGAATGGCTGAACCTTTTATAAAAGGCTACCTACGTATCCCGGAGGAATCAAGCCTTGATCGTAGTTCAAGCATCACTAGATAGTTAGGAACGATGTCTAGGATCCTTGAGATTTTGACAATTCGGAGGCTGTCACCTGAGGAAGCTAGAGCTTATGGCGCTATCTCTTTATGACGGAGATAGAGGTAACTTAAGTTGGGAAACTTGAGCGTACGTCACTATTCGCGGATAGTGGTAGCACAAGTTGGGCATACGTCACTATTCGCGGATAGTGGTAGCACAATTTGAAATGACTTGGGCATTCGTCACTATTCGCGGATGGTGGTAGCACAAGTTGAAATGACTTGGGCATACTTCACTATTCGCGGATAGTGGTAGCACAAGTTGAAATGACTTGGGCATACTTCACTATTCGCGGATAGAGGTAGCACAAGTTGGAATGACTTGGGCATACGTCACTATTCGCGGATAGAGGTAGCACAAGTTGGAATGACTTGGGCATACGTCACTATTCGCGGATAGAGGTAGCACAAGTTGGAATGACTTGGGCATACTTCACTATTCGCGGATAGAGGTAGCACAAGTTGGAATGACTTGGGCATACTTCACTATTCGCGGATAGAGGTAGCACAAGTTGGAATGACTTGGGCATACTTCACTATTCGCGGATAGAGGTAGCACAAGTTGGAATGACTTGGGCATACTTCACTATTCGCGGATAGAGGTAGCACAAGTTGGAATGACTTGGGCATACTTCACTATTCGCGGATAGAGGTAGCACAAGTTGGAATGACTTGGGCATACTTCACTATTCGCGGATAGAGGTAGCACAAGTTGGAATGACTTGGGCATACTTCACTATTCGCGGATAGAGGTAGCACAAGTTGGAATGACTTGGGCATACGTCACTATTCGCGGATAGAGGTAGCACAAGTTGGAATGACTTGGGCATACTTCACTATTCGCGGATAGAGGTAGCACAAGTTGGAATGACTTGGGCATACTTCACTATTCGCGGATAGAGGTAGCACAAGTTGGAATGACTTGGGCATACTTCACTATTTGCGGATAGAGGTAGCACAAGTTTAGAGTTCTGACAATTCGGAGGTTGTCACCTAGTGTTATCCCGTTATAACGGAATTAACGGAGGCGACTGGGAATAAAGCTTGATTGCTAAAGAGATAAGGGATATTTTCTGAAAAGATGTTATCTTGGTTAAAAGATAACGGAAATTGCATGCCCAAGTGGAAGGTCCAGGCGGGATTGTAATTTCGCTCGTAGCGAATGAAGCCGCCCGGCATGAGATGGAGAAAAAGAAGCCGTACGGCTAGAAGCCTGTTTTTTCCAGATTATTTAAAATCAGGTTTTGAACGGGCATTGGGCACTTGTTGCCGCCCAAGAACGCAGAGAGAGAGAAGAGAGAGAGAGAATTTCGAAATTCTTCAACCCTTTTGCTTCCCTTTGATTTGAAATGGATCCGGAGGGCAATCCCATACCAAGGCAAGCAAGGAGAAACATCTCGGCGGCCGCGAGAAGGAGGAGGAAGGAGCTCGTGAGGACGGAGAGGAAGTATGACTTCCTTACGCCTCCATCGGAGCTTTATCCGGGGAGAAGGGAGCACAAATCAACGAACCCGCGATCAGTTGGGGTAAGCATTCTCATTTTGCTCAAATCCGATGATTTTGCTTGATTTTTGAATGATTTAGGGCTTGACCCGAATTATAGGATTTTGAATGATTTTTTTTTGAATGATTTTGAGATGCATGAACAACCTATGAGGCTAAGAATATGCATGTGCAATTTTATTTGACAGAAATTATGAGAATGACTCACTTTTTTTTCTCGCAAAATGAAGTAAGAATTTTTTCAAAATATGAGACGGAGTTCTTGCCTTGTGCTGGAACTAGGTCAAAATTCTGATTTTCAATGAGAAAACATGATTTTGGAAGATGAAAATGATTCATGCATGCCATTTTTTGAAAAATAATGCTTGTGTGCGAAAAATTGTGATTTTGTGCTTTAGGAAAGCAATGACGCGTTTCAAGTGATGAAAGACACGTTTTTTATGCAAAAGTTATGCTAGAAAAACTTTTATGAATGCTTTTCTTTTGAAAATATGTGCACTTTTGAATATATGCATGCTTTTGAAATGATATGAAGGACTGACGCTTCTTTTTGATGTGCTTGTCTACAGGAGAACAAGTCTAGAGGACCGTCGGAGATTGCAGTTAAGCTTTGGCAGAGGATGCCGGATTTTGAGAAGAATGGGGCAAATCCCAAGCAGCTGGTGAGGGCTACCGGCCTGGATGCATTTGTAGAGGCCATTGGTAGGGGTGTCCACATCACCTCTAAGAGCAAGGGCTTGGTCCAGGCCCTTTCTGAGTTCTGGTGGGACAGTACACATAGCTTTCACCTGAGCTGGGGAGAGCTGACAGTGACTCCTGCCGATTTCACAGCTATTACTGGCCTACAGTTCACCGGGAGGCCCGTGACTTGGAGAGACCATATTACAGCCGAGGAGTTTCAGGCTTTGGTCGGGTTTGAGCTGATTCCCAAGGGGCTGGGGATGGAGACACGGAATGTCGAGGTGGCAGTTCAGACTAGCATGCAGAATTTTGCTGCTAATGATGTGACTGCCCAGCAGCTGGCTAGAGCATTCATATGGTTGATGCTATCAGTCACCATTTTTGCTAATTCTGGGACACTGGCCATGACTTGCCTCCTCGACTCTCTGGAGGATGTTGATGGGATAGGGACGGTCTCTTGGGGAGAGGCCGGATTGGCGGAGCTATACTTCTCCCTGGATCTGTACAGTCGGAACAAAGCTGCTTCCATGGACTGCTTCTCATTTGCCCTTGAGGTAGTCTCCTTTTTTTTCTTTTCTCTTTTCCTGTCTTGAGACTTTTATAAGAGAGAAAATGACCTTTTGATGTTTTGAACATGCAGGCCTGGTTTTGTGAGGTGATCGGGTTCTTCCCTTGGAACCAGCAGAGTGATGTCACCATCTTCCCTGCTATGGTTCGCTGGAGGGGAGATGCGAGAGATAAATTCACGGGGAAGACCCGGATTACCTTCGATTACAAAATGGTGAGGCCGGTCATCAACAGGGATGGGCACGATGGAGTGGACTTCTACCCCAAGGCGGTATCCGAGAGATTTTGGCTTTGGGAGATGCTATAGAGGTGACGAGGCAGAGGAGGTGGCTTACCGGGCGACATGTGATGTCATCTACTTGGGGGACCGCTTCTCGAGACAAAGCATGGTCATGTTCCCCCACTAGATGCCATTACTCCTTCCTCGACCCTCCAAAGACGGATGCCGCAGCCCGAGGGACCGGCCGGTGGATGAGATTGAGAGGTACTGTGCAGGCGTGGCTGCAGAGGAGTACTTTGATATGGACACCCCCTACGCCGTGTTTGTGGAGCAGCCGCCCGAGGACGCCACGTAAGCTAGTGAAGCCGGCGGTCACTCGTGGATATGGGGAGGATGAGCCTACCGACCCGCCGATCCCTCCCGCGCATTTGTCCTATGTGATCCATGGAGTGCCGAGGAGGATGAGGATACCGTCCCCGATGCTAGGAGCCCCAAGACACCTTGCCGCCCGATAGCACTCGTAAGTGTACTCTTAGGGTCTTATTCCCTTTTAGCTTTCGCATTTTCTCGCTTTTTGCTATTTTCTCGAGATTTTCCGAGATTTTTCTCTTCTTTTTCTCGTGTTCCAGCCTCGCACTTACGATAGGCCGGTCAAGGGCGTAATGTGGGCCGGAAGGACATGTGCCTGCCTTCTTCGAGGAAGCCGGCCCGCGCTTCAAGGCGGCCGGGATGCACAGGAGCTCGGGCGCAAGAGACGGCACGTCGGGGGCACAAATACCTACCTCATCGGCCTCGGAGTACTCTTCCAAAGGCTATGCCTCGGGGCGGGGACCCAACGCCGACATTCGGGAGCACCTGGCCGAGTGCGGGCACGATAATGTCCATCTATCTCGATGTGAGCGACTGTGAGGACTCGATGAGGGAGGCTAGCATTTATGAGCCGAGCAAATGATGAAGAGGAAGAAGAATCGGAGGCCTAAGAGGTCTCTAGAATAGATTTGGAACAAAAACAAACAATGAACAAGTTTTATGCACACTTTGCTTATTTTTTGTTTTATTTGGGCGCCGATGGGGCGAAAACATTGTATTTATGTTTTATTTGCTTTTCTAATTCATGCTTTTTCAATTTGCATATTATCTGAGCCTTGGGGCGACTTTTTTGCTTGGAATTGGGGCCGAACCGGGCCGTAATGATTTATAATGGTGTATGAATGCTTGAATGGCTTCGGATATGTTTTTGCAGTGTTTTGGTTGAAAATGTGGGGTGAAAACTCCCTTGGGCAGAACTTTGGTTGCTGCAGAATTTTTTCTGCAGAGAGCTAATGTAGCCGTGCGGCATGGCCTTGAGGGCAAATGTAGCCGTGCGCTGCTACAGCCTGGCTCGAGCCGGTTATTTTCTGAATAAAAGCAAGGCTTGGCCATTTCATTTCATTTTCACTATAGACTTGTCCCAATTGTTTCCAGAGCATATTTTGGACCTAAAAGCACCATCTTTGATCACTTTGCGATGGAGAATCCCGTTAGATTGCAAAAGGGGAAACGAGACCATTTTCTATCCGGTCTTCAATCTTGGGCGAGATATAACTTCCAAAATCACAAGGGGCTGCTTGATTCTTCCTTCAAGATCAAGTCTTTATGGCATTTGAGGGATCTCCCGCCCGATTGGGATCTCGTTGAGAGCCGCAAAGAAAAGTTCCTGGGACGTCCGGAGACATGTTTACGCTTTTCTTACAACGAAATCGTCCCAACGCACGAAGACTTCGTGAGCCTTGATTGGGAGTCCCGAGATCGAGGCTATATCTATTCCGCTGATCGGAGACGTGCCGGTGACGGTAAAGCTTGCATCTTTTTTGCGCATTCCTTTGGGAGAGGCCGAGAGGATGATGGTAGCCCTGATAGGATTGATCTTTCCGATATCCCGGCAAGTTTGGGTCTCCGTGATATGGCTGCGACCACGGTGGCTATGGATGCTTTCATTCTCTGCGTATTCTCTATTTTGTTCACTCGTCGAGTCCGTGAGGATCACATAGTGGTCTCTTGGACATGGTCGAGACTGTGTGGCCGGGAAGGATATTGTCCCGCCGGTTTTGGGAGAGACATTTCATGGGATTGATAGGATGGCTCTGGGAGACCGCTTTCATGAGGTCCGGGAGTCCGGCTATGTTGACTCGTGGCCGCAGGAGAGGCTCGGGGCTTTGCCCGGGGCTTTGCCGACTCAGCCATTCTCGGTGATTTCTCGGAGAGGTGCACCTGGCGGCGGAACGAAGGGGTAGCCGGGAGCCGATGATGGCTAGGCTATCCACTTCTGACATCCGTTGGTGGATACCACATTGGAGGCTGCGTGCATCAGGAGGATATTTCAGAGTCTTATGCCGTGAGGGTTCCGTGGATTCTCGCCGGTCGTCCTTCTACATACCCCGCTTGGTATCCAGTGCGCTTGGGGCTTTACAGAGCCATTGAGTGATTGGGAGGACATCCGGACCATGGAGGTGGTGTCATTGGATATGAGAGATCCAAATGCCTTTCTCTTTCTTCTCGAGGGCTTGGACACATACCGCTTTCCCACCTGTGGCTATCTTCAGAGCAGTGAAGAGCACCATCTTGACCACCGTCTACTTGGACCGGTACGAGAGGGAGACGGGAGCGACTCAGTTATCTTGGAGGATAGACGTCGAGCTTTATTGGGAGCCGACCGCGACTCGAGTAGGACTCGAGGGAGACCGAGGCTAAGGCGAGTTGCCATAACCAATCCTGTGCGACTTGGTCGTGATATGGAGGCTCGGTACAAGAGATTGTCCGAGGTTGCTCCTTCTGACCGAGGCTCGCAGGGAGGAGGTGCGGACTCGTGCCTCTGAGCAGAGAGAGCGCTCATTGACACGGGGTTGGTAGAGGCTCCAGTGAGGATACCGAGGTCGGGATGAGGGATACCGACATTATTGAGAAGAAAAGGAAGAAGACTCGACGAGGCCGAGGAAAAGGGAAGAAGACCGAAGAAGACTCAAATAATGACGACCGACAAGTCTTTTCTCAAGATCCTCTTATTGCCATTTTCTAAAACACATTAGTTTATTTAGGCATTTTATTGTATTTTAGATCTTTTTAGCAAAGGGTTAGCGAGTTAAGAGGTAGACCGTGCTTGAACTCATCAAGAAGTTTTTAACTTGTAATGAACAAGAAATATTATTTTAGAAATTAATCAAGACACATTTCATGGAAATTCAAATGTCTTTATTGATCGGGACCCGCTTTTATGAAAACTCGAAATGCCCCTTTACTATTTAGGACACACTTCATGGAAGCTTAATCGTCCTTTTTATCGTTTAGGACACATTTCATGGAAACTTAATCGTCCTTTTTATTGTTTAGACCGAACCATATATGGCCGCCTACGTTCCCTTTTACAAGAAAGGCTAAGGGGCTCAGTGTCTTCGTGAGTTCATTCTCGTGAACTAATAATTTTTTTTTTTTTTTTCATGTGCGTACTCGTCTTTGCCTAGGATCGCCCTTTTTGGGGTCTTCACTAATTTAGCCGGGCATTACTCTTTTTGCACTTTTTTTCTTTTTTTTTTTTTTCTTTTTTTTTTTTTTTTATATATATTTTTTATGTGCACTCTGCCTTTTGCCTAGACTCGCCTGGGGTCTTCACTTAGCCGGGCATTACTCTTTTGCACTTTTTTTTTTTTTTTTTTTGCTATTTTTTTATTTTTTTATCGTACATAGTATCTTCGGAGTTTATCACCATTGACCGGGTGGACAAAGGGATTGCCATCCAAGTCCGCAAGCTTCATTGCTCCTCCCGACGCATTTTCTGCACCACATAAGGGCCGATCCAGACGGGTTCCCATTTTCCAGTGGGGTTGTCTCTGGCAGGGGGCTTTACTTTCAAAGACTAAGTCGCCCTTTGATGTCTCCGGCCTTGACCTTTATCAAACGCTCCGGCCATTCGCCTTTGGTAGGCTCGGTGTGTTCCATGGCTTTTAGCCTTCTCTCGTCAAGGTGGCTAACTCATCATGCCACCGCGCAACCATTCCACTTCATTGACATCGTTTTCCAGGAGGACCCTTAATGACGGGATTTCCAACTCCACCGGTAACACCGCTTCCATCCCTGTAAGTTAGGCAAAAGGAGTTTCTCCCCGTCGTTTCCGACAGACGTTCAGTAGCCCCAAGAGTGCTAGGTGCAACTTTTCGGGCCAATCACGACCACGGTGGCCATCTTCCTGATGATCCGCTCGAGTGTCTTATTAGCAAACCTTCCACGGCTCCATTGGTTTGAGGTCCGTACGGGGACGACTTGTGGCGAGTAACTCCGAATTCTCGATGCTAGCCTATCGCAGCCTCCTTCGAAGTGTGACCCATTATCGAAATGATCTCGCTGGGCACCCCATATCTCGCACATTATGTTTTCTTTGATGAACCGCCACTTTTTCTCGAAGTGAGGACCTTGTAGGACTTGGCCTCTACCCACTTTGTGAAGTAGTCGATGGCTACCAACACGAACTCATGCCCATTGCTTCCTCGCCGGGATATTTTCCCTATCACGTCAATGCCCCAAGTTGCAAACGGCCAAGGAGTCGTCACGCAGCAAAGGTCCGCGAGGTGGGAGATGGTTGAGGTCTGCAAACCGCTGGCATTTGTCGCAGTTCGACGTGCCGAACGCACTTGAGCTTCCATGGAGATCCAAGAGTAACCCATTCTCGAGGATCACTTGCATCGTGGCTCGCATTCATGTGAGGACCGCAGTGGACCATCATGACTTCTGGCCATCAACTCCTCGCTCTTTCTTGAAAGTGACACATAAGAGGAGTGGTCCTGATACCGCTTCGTATAGGTTGCCTCCTAGAATGACATACCGAGAAGCCAACCTTTTCGTGGCTTGCAAGCTTTGGCTCGACTCCTTCTTTTGGTCTACCTTCTTCGTCTCCTCGAAAGCCGACTCTCCGTCTTTGAGGAAATTGGTAAACTGACATACCAAGGTTCCTTTATAGGCTCGGTCCCAGTGTCCACTTCACAACGTAAAAGCCGGGGCTTCTCTTCTACCCACTCAAGGGCTTTATGGCTTTTCCCTCGGGGATCTCTACCAATGAGGCTAGAGTAGCTAGAGCATCTGCGAACTGCTTCTTTTCCCTAAGCAAGTAGTGGAAAGTCACTTCTCTAACCTGCCCACCAACTCCTCCATATGGGCATGATACCGTTGCAGACAGGTCTACGCCTTCCACTTGTTGGAGACTTGCTGATGATCGTGGCCGAGTCTCCGTGAACTTCGAGCTCCTTGACATTTCTTTTCTAAGGCGGCCTCCAAACCAAAGAATGCAGCCTCATACTTGGCCACATTGTTCGTGGCAGAAAGTTCAACTTGAGGGCTATGGGTATGCTCATCTTTCGAATCGACCAATAGCATTCCTACACCATTTCCTCTTTGTTAGCGGCTCCCACCAAAGAACAACCGCCATCTATTTTCAGCTCAACCGCAAAGATCCCTTCATCCGGAAATTGGGGGTTCGTGCCCTCTCGTCTTCATTATCGGGGAAGTTCGCTGTGTGATCCGACAATGCTTGACCCTCACGGCCTTTCTCTGGGTCACATAGTTGATGTCGTATTCTCGCCAAGAAGAAGGACCACTTCGCTAGGCGCATCGAGAGGGAAGGCTTGTCAAAGATGTACTTGACGTGGGGTCCATTTTCGAGACCAAATTCACAGTGTGGGGCGGGCTTCGTATATAATGCTTCAACTTGCCGACTACCCTGCATCTTCGGGCTCCCGCACATGTGTCTTTTCACACGCCTCGAGCACCGAGCTCACTCCTCAGAGCTCCTACTGACAAAGTAAATGGCATTTTCTACCCGAGAGTCTTTCTTCTCTTGAAAGCAAGCATAGCCCCAACCGCCGTGTTCAGGATACAAAGGAGATAGAGCGTAAGAGGCTTCTCTGTCTGATGCTGGGGGTGCATAGTGTACCGGGGGATGTACTAAGTATGCCTCGATCCGGTCAAAGGCGTCCCGGGCATTCTTCTTCGGTCCATTCTGTAGTCCACATTCTTCTCTCTGCTATGAAGCTTGAAGATGAGGCTCGCACATAGTAGTCCACCGATTGACAAAACGGCCGATGATAAGCCGCACCCCACTCCACATGAAGCTTTTGATTTCTCTCCGTCTGGGTTCTGAGGGTGGCCTCATATCCACGATAGCTTTGATCTTTCTGGGGTCAACTTCTATACCTCGCTCCGTGACCATTGTATCTCCGAGCACTTTTCCCCTTGTCACTCCGAAGGTGCATTTTGGCGTGGTTTAGTCTCATGGAATGCCGTCTCTACCTCTCGAAAGGAATTTTCGTAGGTCAACAAAGTGTCGCCACCTTCTCCTTTCTCGGGAGTGGATTATCATGTCGCTCTACGTAGACCCCTCCAATCTCCTTGTGGATCAAAGTGAGTCATGAAAAAGTGCGTCCAGTCGCCTCAGCCACTTTGGTAAGTAGCCCCGAAGCATTCTTGAGCCCGAATGGCATTACCGTATAACAAAGATGGTCTCCTCACGCGTGTGGTGAAGGCCGTCTTTTCTTGGTCTTCCTCGGCCATCTTGATCTCGGTTCAGTAGCACGCAGGAAACCATCAACGAAGGATTTGACTTCGTAGTTTGGCGTGCTGGAGTCCACCAGATGTCTATGTTTGCGTAGGGTAGTCGCTCTTTGGGGGCTGGCCTCACTGTTCGGTATCTCGGGAAATCCACACAAGAGCCAAGCACCTTCCCAGTCGGCCTCCTGGTTACGGCCACGATGTTGGACAACCATGTCGGAGTATTCAAATAACTCACGAGTGAATCCCTACCCGGCAGAGCTTTCTCAATTTCTTCTTTGACCTCAGAGACCATTCCGGCTTGATCTTCTCTCGCTTCGCTTTATCCGGCTTGGCATCACGGTGCTTTAGGAGGGATTCAGGTGTTCTACTATCGAACCAGTCTAGCCCCGGCATATCTTTGTATGACCATGCAAACACGTCAGACGTATTCTCTCGGAAAGCAAATTTCGATTAGTCTGTCCCTTTCAAGCCCCCTGGGAAGAAGCTGTCCAATCGTGTCTCTTTAGGTTCCTCAATAGTACTCCAAGTTCACACTTATCAAAATCTCTCTGGCAGCGCCTTGGGCCCTGGGCTTTTCCCTCTTTTTCGAAAACCCGCTTAAAAGATTTCTTTTAATGTATTGTTCAAGTTTAGTGTGTTTGCATCTTGTTCAAGATGATTCATTATTAACTTCGTTGTTTTCAAGCTTTTGAGTTAATTTATCATTTGTTAAGTTGGCAATAAGAGGATAATCCGTAAAGATTTGTCATTTTACCATTCAAGATAAGGGGGAAAGATGAGACATCGATTACATTTTCATAATCCTCAGCGTGAGGGCCTTCGGATGACTCTCGAGGACTGGAATTCGAAGATTCCCGACTCAACCGGTGCAAAGATACAACATAGACTCACTGGACCCTACACTACTTTATTGACTCGAGGGGAATCTTGACAAGTGGTTGGACCGGATCTTACTCCTTCGCCGTTGCCATTGCCCGGGGAGTAGCGGTCTTGCCGGCAATATTGCCGTTGTTCAAAGTTGGAGACTCGAACCGATCAAAAGCTTGCCGGAAATCATTAACGAGCCTGCATGCTTGTGGAAAGATGGTGAGAGGAACTAAAGTAACTTGTTGCAATCTTTCGGCTAGCTCTTCCGTAGCGATTTGGACTCATATCTTGAAGGGTCTCGGCTCATCTTATCAATGCACCGCCGATAACTCATTTTCTCTTTATCGATCTTGGACACCACGACCTTGTCGAGCTGTAGCCAATAGAAGGGTTGGCCCGGATAATGCCGATGAAGTCTTCTTCAGAGGGGGTCTTAATTCTTCCTTGATCGGCGCTACGTATTCAATAGGCTTTCGTGTTCTCGCTTCTAGATCCGCTAGCTTCTCATTGAACTTTACGATGGCCACAAATTCAGCACTTTCGTTCAAGAGGATCACCGTACACGGGGTATCAGCCGGACTATGCTTTGGGTGACGGGTTCCTTGACAGTTCCTTGGCATAACCGACATAGTAGCTCGAACTTGCGCACGAAGGCTCCCCTAAAGTTCCTACGCCTCTTGTCCCAGCCTTCATATCTTTCCTTAAGCTCACATTGTGTGGACTTTCTCTTCTTCTTCTTCCTTGAAGGAGCGTCCTCATTGATCCATTCTTGATACTCATACTCGAGTGCGCCTTCGCAATCACATACATCATACCAGATGTGAGGCTTGGGTTGAACTCGGGATAGCCCCTCCATTGCTTGGTCATTACCGTGGTGGATTACCATGTCGGCCATTTCTGACACCGAAAAGCCGACAAACCGAGGATTACCGCGAACTGTCGAGGATTCCCCGCGCTAACAAGTCGCCGACCCGGTGTTCTCACCCACTTCTTTCTCGCTCGCTTTAAAGGGATAGGAAAGGTTTAGACCTCCTGGTAGGTGTTTAGCCTAGCATGCTCCAAAAATATGCAAATTAGAATCTTCAAGTTTACTTAAAATCGTTGTCTTTTATTGCACACTGCCTGGCTGGTGCTGGGCTCTGGCTTCCTTCTTTTCAGCAACTACTCTGCATCCCGGACTGCTTGGTCCCGTCACTCACCCTATAAGCCCCTCGTATTCCACTCCAGAGCCCCTCTGACCTCCCAGGGGTGCACGGCTCGAGGGTCCTATAGGGCACGCGGATCCCACCGATCGAGAGTGCAAAGAACGCTCCTATCTGCCCAGCTGGGTCATAGGACCTTTCTGCATCGCACTGAGCTTGTACTTTATTTTTTATAGTCAATGCTATTACTCATGTGGGAAAAAGTCTCGCCTTCGCCTTGACTGATCTTCTAATGCGTAGTTTCCGCTTCTAGCGAATGACAGGCTTTTGACTTTCTGCACAATGTCCGTGAATATATTGCATTGGCTCATGGTGTTTCTGATGACACAAAGCCGGATACGAGTTGTCACATTGGAAACCCCTGCTGCTAGAGACGCAGCATGAAGCCCTAATCGAAGTCAACGCCGGGTCAAGATTTTGCCAATTTTTCCTTGTCGGACTGGGCAGAGCCGCTTGAGCCAAAGATCTTTTATTTTGGAGCTAAAGTGACTCTGTCTTGACTTCATTGGAGCATTCCCCAAAGTGCAAAGCCCTGCTGCACCATTAATGAATGCTTTGAAAGCCACAGATCTCGCCGACTTCTCCTTGTCGGAATGCTCGGCGACTTTCGCTTAAGGCAGCCTCTTGGTTTCCGTTATGAGCTAAGGCTTCGACTCTTACGAGGGTATATGCAATCTGGGCTATATGACATTCGGACTAGACCGAAAACCAACCAAAAGTCACGCGTTTTTTGAAACGTGTGAGCACCTGGGACCGTGCATTGGTCGACACTGGCTTTCCTCAGTTACGGGAGGTTGGATGATCTCCGCGCGCGCCCGGGAGCATCGTAAGGCTGTCCGTGACTGCAGCTGCTCGGGAACCACCCTCTGGTCTTGAAGGACGTGGCGTGCAAAAGGTATGTAATGATATATCAGAGTGCTGAGTGTAGTGGTAAGGTCTCCTAAAATGTTCCTTTTGAAAGTTAAACAATAAGATTTTCATAAATGTGTTTTAAAGGAATGATTTTCGGGACGGGGAAAATGCAACGTAACATAAGCATCGTAATTTTCAGAGCTCTTGTGCCCTAGCCAGTCAGGGAGCTGAATAGCCCCAAGCCGCTTAGGACTCTGCCAGATTAACCATGATTTTTCCTAGTGGAATTGCCACTTTGAGGCCTCGTGCCATGGTGGCCGAATCCTATGAGGATTAGCCGTACGACCGCATGTTGGACTCAATTTTCCGTGTTCCACTCCTTTTGCTATTTTTCTAAGTTATTTCCTGCTTCAAAGTACGCATAATACATTCCAAGATGCAAATGATGCAATGCATGGTAAGGAAGGTGGAAAGTGCAAGCACGATTAATGAAACTCCGCGATGGGAGCTCTAACCCGCTCAAAGGGAAAGAGCAGATGCAAAAGCTGCCAAAAAGGGATACCGGTACGTGGGATTGTTAAACCACCTTGTTATCCCAAGCTCCCTGTTGTGGAGCGATACAGAAGCGGTAAGTTTGGTCCACTCTATATACCAAGTATCGACTTTGTTTTGAATAATAAAGCTTTTCTCCTTTTGGGATGATAACCCCAATGAAGTCGCCAAACTCATGAAGAATTCTGTGTGCCCAAATTTTTTGTTTAATTGAATTCAATGCAAGGAAGTTTGAAGACATCCGGAGTTATTTGAAAACGGAAAGTCGCCACGCCATTTTGACAATTACCTCAAAACTGTCCTTGAAAAAAAGGTTTTATGGGTTCGGAGTGTTAAGTTACCCCTCGGGAAGAACGCTGGCGTTCACCCAAAAAGTGGAGCTCCTGCCTGAGCAAGTCTCCCTGCCAGAGCCTCCATTAATCGTAGTTTGGCTTGCGTGCTTTCTTTGTGTGCACGTACTTTGAAAGGTACCAGTGGGAATGTCCCAAGTTGTCTTCCTGACGTACAAACCATTTGTTGTAGTTGTCGCTCGGGATTCCTTTGGAATTTATGGTATTTGGGATTATGCATCCCGTCTCGACCTTTTGACTCTATGATCATCGCATTTAAACCTCGGGACCCTCGGGATCTTGCGTGATCGAGAGTAATTGCGACTCTTTTGGGTCAAAGATGAGGTTCTTTAGAAGCTGAATGTCCTCAGCCCATCAATCCTACGCTTTAAGACGGTCCTAGAGCTCGTATAGAGGCTTCATACTGCATTCTTAAGCTTACAATCTGGAGATGATAGGGTTCAAGGTTATCCTTTTCCTAAAGAACATCATGAACCTTAATGGAAGGAACACACTGCAAAGATGAGAACTTTTACACCGGTCCGTTCCAAGGTTGGGGAAAAGGGGAAATGTAATGATAAAAAAAATGCGCACTCTTTTAATGAAAAGCATTGACATTTTTAGGTTTTAGCAAATGATGCTTTTTGATTTAAAGAAATGATCTTTTACGTGCAAATGATGCATAAAGATTGGATTTTTATGCAACGATGATTTTTGCATTGAAAAAGGGCAGTGTTTGATGCAAAGGATGCATTTTTATTGGAAAAGATTTGATCTTTGTATGCAAATGATGCATAAAAGATAATGTATTTTTATTGGAAAATAGGATTTTATGGTGCAAAGGATGTGCACCTTTATAGAAAAAGACTACATTTTTATGACAAATGAGGTCTTAATGCATGCAAAGTGGGAGGCAAGGGGGTGATAAAAGCATATGATCTTTATGAATAAATGCCAAGTCCCAAGCAAGATATATGAATGCAATGAGCAAAGTATATCAATTAAAAATGCAAGGTTAGGGCGTGCGAGGTTACCACAAGGCTATTAATCAAGTTTCCTTTGCTTCTTCTCGGACCTTGAGCTAGGAGGAGAGGTTCTTCGGGTCTTCAAGGAGGAGGGAGACGTGGCTTCGAGCCTCTTCTTCTTCGCCTTCTGAGCCTTCAAGGGTTTTTCTTCTCACGCCTGGACCGCTATGTGAGTGTGTGTGTGTGATTGGTTTCAGTGTTGTTGTCAGTTTTGTTGAAATGGGTAGAGGAGAAGGCTCTCTATTTATGAGCGCAGTCTGATAAGTGGCTCGTGAATGAAGCTCTGCGGCGCGTCGTTGTGCCCTTTCGCAAATGAGGCCGTGCATGGTCTTATGCCAACAATGACCTCAAAATGATTCTAGAACCATGTAAGGTGGCATTATTCTAGGAAAGCTTCTCCCTAATTAAGCAAAAACTGTGTTTTCTTAATTAAAGAAGGCCTCCTTACATGCCCTAATTTAAATTCTTCTGGACTGCTCCAGACATTTCCTAACACTAGGAAAGTCCGGGAATTACCGGAAAACTCACCGAAATGTCGGGAAAATTAACCCAAGGCATGAAGCCGTATTTGGTACTTACAAAATGGTGACTTTGAATCGTCCTTCTAGCCGTCATAGCGCTTGATGTAATGCGCGAGGACTTCTAATCGTCTTCTAATGCCGCAGCTTGATGTAATGCGCATGAGGACTTCAATCCGTCTTCTAGCCGCAGCTTTGATGTAATGCGCGAGGACTTTGAATCGTCTTTCTAGCCGCAGCTTTGATGACTAATGCGCGAGACTTTGAATCGTCTTCTAGCCGCAGAGCCAGGAGGCGTGGCCGCCTTGTGCTTCGAGAGGCGTAGATGCCTTTGTGTTTTTTGCATGTTCGAGTAGAAGGTCAGACTTCACGATACGATCGCCGGCGCTATGCGTTGGCCGCGTGAAGTGGGCTGCAGGATGACTACTCTAGTGATAGCTCTCCCCCATTTGGCATTTTGGAGGCGCTTCGTGCCTCGGGGACTTGCACGGAGAGGTGTCAAGTTCTTCTCGTGCTTGTTTTGCCGGTTTGAGCGGGCAAAGTGATGACGGCTCTGCAGCCGGGGATATGCAGTCCTGTATGATCTCCTCCTTCTCGACTTGTCGGGGAGAGGGAGCTTCCGGCCTTACTTTTGATGGCTGCGGGTGCTTGCGCCGTCGTTGAAGTGGGCTGAAGTTCAGCCCTGGCTTCCGACCGTCTGCTGTCAATTGTCGGGACGCGTGACCCTGTCGCAGGGTCCCTTTTCTCTGTTGGGAAGATTGACTCGACCAATCCCACTGGTGCCGAGTTGTCGTTGAGCCTGCTCGAGGCTGCTCTTGTGCCTTGGATATTCGTGCCGGGAGGTGTCAGCCGCCTTCTTGAATTGCCGTTGGAGCTGGGCGGCGGCTGGATTGCCACGTTGGAGCCGTGGCAGGAGTAACCCGGTCTTACGTTGACGATGGCCTGGGATCGAGTTGCCGCTGAAGTCAGGGCGAGGACCGGTCTTACGCCGATGCCGGTGGTCTTCAATCTGCCGTTGAAGGGCGAGGACCGGTCTTACGCCGATGGCCTGTGTGGCTTGAACGGTTTGCCGCTGGAGCCGGGCGAGGACCGGTCTTGGCCGTTGATGGCTCGGGGATTGAGTTGCACGTTGGGAAGTGGGCGAGGACCTGGTCTTACGCCGACGCGCCCGTGGCCGAATTGCCGTTGCCGAAGCTGAATGGGCGAGGACCTGGGTCTTACGCCGACTCGGCCGCTGGTTGAATTCATGTCCGTTGAGCTGGGCGAGGACCTGTCTTACTGTTGATTGGGCCGCGGTCAACCGTTGTCCGTCGAGTGGCGAGGATCCCGCGTCTTCCACCGACGGCCGGTGGTTGAATGTTGCCGCTGAAGTGGGCGGTAGGTAACCGGCCCACGCCGACTCGCCGGTGGCCGAATTCGTCGCGCTGCTGGGCGAGACCGGGCTTCACGTTGATGGCCTAAGGGTCAATTGCCGGCTGGAAGGGGCGAGGACCCGGTCCTACGCCGACGCGGCCAGCGGTCGAATCCTGCCGCTGAAGTGAAGGCGAGGTCCTGGCCTATGCGCCGACTGCCGGGGATTCAATTGCCGTCGCTGAAGGGCTGCAGAGACCTAGGTCTTTACGCTCGATCTGGCCGGGATTAGAACTGCCAGCGTGAGCGTGGCGAGGACCGGGTTTTTGCCACCGACGCCTGCAGGGTTGATTTGCCGTTGAAGCGGGCGAGGACCTGGCTTCCACGCCGACGGCTCTGGCCAAGTTGAATTGTCCGGCTTGAGGGCGAGGACCTGCCACGCCATGTCTTATCAGCCGACGGCCTGGGATTGAGTTGCCGCAAGTGGTGCAGGCGAGACCGGTCTTACGCCGACGGCCTGGGACTTTGGCCGGGATTGCTGCTGTTGAAGGGCGAGACCGGTCTTACGCCGATCTGGCTCGGATTGAATCTGCTGCCGTGAAGGGCGAGGACCGGGTCTTACGCCTGACGGCCGCGGGTTGGTCAATTGCCGCTGAAGCTGGGCGCTGCAGACCTGCCTACGCCGACGGCCTGGTTGAATTTTTTCTCCGTTGAAGGGCGAGGACCTGGCCTTACGTTGGATGGTTTCCGTCCAGGTCTGAATTGCCGTCTGGGCCTGGCGAGTATCTGTCTTACGCCGACGCGGCCGTGGTTGCCGTCGTTAGAAGGCGAGACCGGCTCCTTACGCCGACGGGCCGTGATTGAATTGCCGCGGAAGCTCGGGCGGAGGATCCGGCCTTAGCCGCCCGACTCGCTTCCGGGGATTGAACCGCTTCGGTGCCGAGTCTGGGCGCAGGACCTGGCTTACACCGACGCGACTCGCCACGGTGGCTGATTTGGCCGTTGCTTGGCGAGGACCGGTCTTACGCTCGACTCACGCTGTTGAATTGCCTGCCGGGCTGAGCGTGGCTGGTAGGACCTGCCTTACGCCTGACGGGCTTCCGGGATTGAAGTTGCTCGCGGAAGCTGGGCTGAGGACCGGGCCTTCACGCCGACCGGGCCGTGGATTGAACCGTCTGCTGGCTGGCGAGACCGGTCTTACGCCGACGGCCGGATTCAACTGCCGCTGGCGTGGCGAGGACCTGGGTCTTACGCCGACAAATGGTGCGGTGGTGAATCGCCGCTGGAGCCAGGGCGAGACCGGTCTTACGCCGATCGGCCTGGGTGGCTTGAATCAAGCCGTCGGGAGTGGGCGAGGACCGGTTTACGCTTACGCCGACGGCCTCAAGTGGTCAATTGCCGTCGGCTGGCGGAGGACCGGTCTTACGCCGACGGCCTCTAGAGCCAATCCTGCAGCGGTTAGTGGACCATTCTCGCACTGATTTCGCTGAAAAGGCCTTGTGACGCCTGTGGGCAATGATTATAAGTGGCGTGAAAGTAATTTGGCCAATTCCCTTGCCCAAAGAGGTCCGCATCGGATAACTCTGGTTATGCAAAGTTAGGTCCCGTACGGACGCACTCTTTGATTTTTTACGTAGCCTCCTGTGTTTTGACCAGGCTTAATGCCGAGGCTCCCCCACTTCTTTCTTCCTCATTTCCAGCCGGAACTGCAACAAAGCGAGAGAGAGAGAGAAAATCCCTCCATTTGTTAACCAAAATCAAAAAATTTTTGCTTGAATTGCTTTGCCACATGGCCGGAAGCGATCTCGAAGGAGTCGGCTTGCCAACGCAAGCTTCAAGAGGTGGTCGAAAGTTAAATCCGGATGGAGCTTCAAAGAAATTGATTCCTCCCTGCCTCAAGTTCCTGTATCTTTCGAAGAACCCTCGTGATGTTCTTTCAGTATCCGAATCCGGAGGTGGTGCACAATCGCTGCCGGCTCTACTATGAAACCAGTCGGGGAGGTAAGCAAATCTGCTCCGCTTTGATTCCCCTCGTCAACATTTTTTGAATGCTAGAACTAGGGTTTTTTAGTTTTTCGCATTTTTGAATTTTTTGTTATTATTATTATTATTATTTTTTTATGCCTTTTTGTGAAATTCTTGATTGAAAATTGTTGAAGATGGACATGTAAAAATTGGGTGGGTATGTGTATTTTGTGCAGTAAATGTGTAGATTAGCTCTTATTTGTTGAAAATAAAGTGGCCTCTCTAATGAAATGCATGCTTGTGCTTGATCAGTACCGTGATGCTATTTATGTATGTACATTACTATGAGAAAAATTATCGTGTAGTGATAATTTCTTGTGAAAAATGTGACATGTGCCGTGTTTTGTGGTTTTCAGGACGGGTTATATGTGAAAGTGTGTGCCGGTGTAGGGACGGATTTTTTGAAAAATGTGTTATGCATATGTGTCGTGCCGTGTGTGCCATGTTTTTGGTGACGGACTTTTTGTGCATGGAAAATATGTGCACATGTGCCGTGTTTTTGCGGGATCGTTATATGTGAAAAATATGTGCAATGTGTGCCGTGTTTTGTGACGGGAAATATGTGCAATGTTTTATATTAAGTGACTCGTGATTTACGTAATCCTTGTCGCATGTTTACCGCAGGATGCGGCTTTCACGGTCGGGAAGCTGCCAGATAGAGTGATTTAAGACTCGAGGATCGCTCGAGGGCCGTCTGAGCCGCTGGGCAATGGATAAAGGACCTGATGAGCCTCTCCGTGGATCGGTAGGCCGAGTCCCCTTGAGGTCGGTTTATGCTTCCGGCCTCGGTGTGTTTGAGTTTGGAGAACCCCGGGCCGGAGTGTGGCATGCCTGACACGAGGAAGAACAAAGAGCCGTCTTCTCCTCAGCCTTTCGAGCACTCGGCGGGATACCCACCCACACCTTCCACATCTCGGAAGCCGGGGCGAGGCGGACGGTAGACGCCTGGGCACCGACTTTGCTGCCGCGATCACCGGGCTAAGCTCCTTCAAAGTGAGGGCTCTAAGATTTGTAACGGGTGGAGTAGATACATGATCTCCTGATGTGTGCTGGCCGTCGAGCCGCTGGCTTTGAGCCTCGTCCTCAGCCAGGGGCCTCGGCCATGTTGTATAAAGGACGTGGGAGCTGAAGATTACTACCGCATTGGGCCTACATCCTGGTACCGGCCAGGATGACAACGAGCAGCTTGAGGGCGCTCCTTTTTGTGGTATGCACTCTGTCCGAGACTTTGTTCTCGAACCACGCGATCAAGCTGCAGCCCTTTGCTTCCGTTGGAGAGCTTCGACCGATTCTTCGGATAGGGTCTCGCGACATTGCTTGGGGCGAGGCAGGGCTTGGGCCTGAGCTCTCTACTTCTCCTTGGACCGGTTTAGCCTGGGTGGCCTGTGCTCGCTCGGGCCCTGTTGCTTGACTTCGCTGAGGTAATTTAGCTTATTGTCAAGTACGTTTTGATTTAGCAACTTGTCTTTTCTCCGTTGTCTTTTGCACCGAGCCTCTCTCGTTTTTGGTGGTCACGGTGTGGCCTTTTATGAGGTTTTCCAGCCAGCTTCCCGTGGGATAGAGATCCTGGGGTCAAGCTGCTGGGCTGTACTCCCCGCTTATGCTAGGCCGGGGCTCGTGACGGCGAGGAAGAGGAGGACCAGCCCCGAGAGGAAGCTCACCACTCGGCCACTGGATGTGCAGAGCTGCCCGGAGTAGGGACAGCCCGGGAGGGGTTCGTCTTGTTCCCGTGGGCTCTACTATGAGGGGGATGAGTTCGAGGGGGCTCCCGAGGCTGACGCCGCGGCTGGAAGTGAATGCCGCTGGGCTTCGACCGCCCGCGATGTCATGCACTGGGAGCTGGGTCTTCTCGGGCAAAGATTGGCCCCGGTGTGTGGCTTCCCGTGGCTCCGAGGGACCCTCCCTTTGGGGATGCTTTGATTCCCGGGATATGGACGTGCTTGATTTCGAGAGGTACCTTGGCGGTGTCTGGGCTTGCCGAGGAAGTTCATTTTATATGGAGAGGAAAGTACGGGGCCTCTCGTGAGGAGGAAGCCGAGGACGCTATGCAGTGGCGGCGCGGAGAGATGAGGCCGCCCGCAGCTCCCCTGCAGGTCTCCGACATGCCGGACCTGGATTTCACGTACGTCCGCTGGATCTGGACCTGGGATCGGGAGGAGTGAGCGGTAAGTCTCACACTGCCCTGAGCAAAGTGCTCCGCGCCGCATATGAGCGGACCCGATGATCGGTGCCAGTGTTGGCCGACTCTTTTCCATCTTGGACATCTTTTTCTCGTATTTTTTCTCTTTTCTTGTTGTTGGTATAACCTGTATTTCTGCTGTGCCGTTTCTTTGGCCGCCATTGTCGGTGCAGTCCCTGGAGTTCTGCCTATGACATGCCGACACTCGCCTACGCGGGCGATGAGGTGTCGCTTCGCGAAGAAGACGGCTTCAAGATATCTTCGGGCTTGCCGCGACGCCGGCGTGTCTGCCATGCATTTCGTGAGCTTCTATGTTCCTTCGAGGCATTCTCGTGGACGTTCCTCCGCCTAGAGCCGGAGCCTGAGCCGGCAGCCAGAGGGGCCTTCTCGCAGGGGGGGCGGCGATAGGCGCATGGATGCCTGGACGCCTTTCGTGAGAGTCCGCAGTGGCCTCGAGGGAGCGTGCTCTTTTATCAGCCGCCTCATGCTCTCCGCATGGCGCACTGGCGAGGGTTCCTCGTGAGCCTTCTTTCTTTGATCCCTTTCGCCGGATTTGATCCTTCCGAGTATTTTTCGTGGTGGAGCCTCCTGTGCGGGTGCCTCTGTGATTCCGACGCACGCAGGATGTGACTCAAGCGAGTTCGCCAGATGCCCGACTTTTCTCGAGGACCCTGGGCGAGGTGGATGATTGAGATGCGCGAGGAGTCTCGATTAAGATTGCCGTTTGCTTTCCCTCTTTTCATATCCCTCTTTTTTTTTTGTTTAAAAAGCAACCGTGACATTGTTTATTGGTACCGTAGATAAAACACACGTATTTGCATTAAGCAAATAACAAAGATTTTTATTTTAAGATTTAATGTCATTTTTGTGATTCCCGGAATTGTCCTTAGAAATTGTTTGCTATTATTATTTTTTAGCTTCTTGTGCCATGCCACGTGAGCCGAGAGTGTGTTTGTGGGTAGTGTTTGTTTGCTCTAGAATGGCTTTCAGTGCCACGTTATGCTTCTGCGCTTGGAGCAAGGCTTTTCTGCCTGAGGACAAATGGCTTTTGTACTCGTTTGGCCGAGGAAATGGGTTCTGCTTGCAAGCAGCGAGGTCCCGTGCACCTGTGACATACTTAGCATGCAAAAGCAGGTCCCGCACGTGACCAACCTTGCTTTTGGGAAGGACATAAATGTAAGTTTCCAAGAAGTGTCTCGGTTCTTTCCTTCATTTCCCCTATTTGCAAACATTTTCGAAGCTTTCTTCCTGGCATTTTCTCTAGAACCTCACATTTTTGCCATGGATTCTTCTGTACGTCCCTTAGAATTTCTTGCCTGAGGCTTTACAGAGAGGCACAGCACACTTCCTCGAGCTAAATAAAAACGTGGATGCGTCGTCTTATGAGGCATCGTGCAGACTGGGCTGAGGTAAGGTTTCGTCTTTGCTCTGGCTTGGTCTTTTAAGGAGCTGGTTCCCGATTGATCAGGATGGTGTCACGCGCGGTCGCGGTTCGGGGATACAGCTGGGAGGCACGTGCACCAAGCTTCTCCTACAATGAAAACGGGTGCTCCACTTTGAGGATTTTCGGGCTTGATGGGGGGACCGGAGGTGGAGACCATCTCCGCTGCCTTTCGATGCCAGGCGGTCCTGGGCGCGGTGAAATGCGTGAAGCTTGCAGACTCTTCTTCGTACTCTCAGCCAGAAGTCAAGTGCAAAGGCGCCCATGGGAGCCTCGACATTCGGGTCATATCGACATTCTCTCTGAGCTGCCTGAGCGTTCATGGTTGATGATGAGAGTGACGTCTCTTGGGATGGCTTGTTTTGTGCGTGATGGCGACGCTTCTCCGGTCAGCCTCCCCTCGCAATTTGTGCATGGCGCGTTGATAGATGTGGTAGTGCACCGCAGCCGGAGAGGATATCATTCTCCGCTCAGTACGCCTGGGGGAGACTCTTCATGGTATCGACCGCTCCGGCGACCTGGGACTCATTTTTATGAGAGGGTGGAAGCCCCGCTTTGCTCACCCCTTGTGGCTGCGAGAGAGACTCCAGCCATGCCCGAGGCTCCTGACGTCGTTTAGCCCGTGCTGGGTCATTTGCTCGTAATGACTCTCGCGCCGATACGGGACTCACCCGCCCGGGAGAGATGTTGGACGGGCACAGCCTTGGCACGCATCAGATTCGCCGGTGGGTTCCCAAGCAGATCGAGGATTGAGACTCATGAGGCCTCTGGTGCAGAAGGCGATCCTACGTTGTCGAAAGTTCCGGGGGTTTGTCTTGGTCCTCCTTCTATATTCCGTCGCTTGTTTCCCCAAGAAGCTTGGGATGGCGTGAGCTCTTTTGTTGGTCAACACGACCTTGCTACTCAAGTGAGGTAGTTCCTCTTTCGTATGGCGCTTCACAGTGCCTTCTTGTATTTTCTCGAGGGTAGTGGCAAGCATTCCGCTTTCCCTCCCGTGGTACTCCTTAGACGTTCGTGGAGCTGTTGTATTGACGACTCGCATCCGGCTCCGGCATGAAGGGCCGTGTCGGGCAGTCCCGAGTGGTCTCTGGAGAGCAAAGGCGTTGTAGCGATTCTGGGACCCGTCACTTGCTGTCGAGTGTAGCTATTGCTCTTAGGAGTGCCGAAGCTCGGGTCTCGACCCTTTCGATTTGACCTCGAGACGCCTTGTTTGACTACGAGACTAGAGTTGGACCTCCGGGACCGACGTGGTGAGAGGTCCTCTTACGCACTGGCAGGGAGGAGATCCCAGAGCCGAAGCACGGCGAATGAAGCTCCCCGAGAGCTGACTGATTGTTTGACTGGCGCTTGAGGATCCCCTGCATCTCTGGACCGAGAGACGCTAGAAGTTGGTTCACGTGAGCGAAAGAAGACTCAGCCGGGGACTGCAGGGAAAGAAAGGTTTACAAAGTACAATAGCGAGGGGACAAGCTGGCAGATGGGCGCGGAATTCCACCTCCTAGTATCCATTCATTGCATTGCAAACACATTATTAGTTAAATGTTATTAAGTCGTTTTTGTGTTAGCATGTTGTGAACTTGAGAGTAGGACCGTGTTTTCTGAACTCTATCAAGAAATGTTGTAACCGTTAGTGATTTTCAGTGATTTACTTTTCTTAAAGCTTCTTGTTTGAGACGCAAGATCTCTTGTTTGCCTTGGCTATTGCAGCACTTTGTCGGCAAGTTCGCGTCCATCTGGACTTTTCTTGCTGCATTTGCACACTTGGAAGCCTGGGGCTTCCACAGGACTAATCCTTTTGCTTAGGCTTTAAGTCATTTGTGAGGTTGAATGCTCCCTTGACAAGTTGTTTTGACTCAGGTCTTTTCCGCAGCCTTTCTCCTTGCCTCTTGTTGGCGTCGGGCTCTTCACTCCCCACTCGCTGCCTTCTGCCAGCTTCTTTATTTATTGCTTTTTTTTTGCAGCCTCGTCTCGAGCTCTTTTTTTTTTTGTATCTTGTTTGAGTTTCCCCTTTTTTATTTTTTTTTTGTGAGCCCTTGCTCGAGCTCTTTTTTTTTTTTTTGAAGCACGCAAGAGGGCGAAGACAAGCCCCTGGGTCGGGAAGGCATACGAGTCTCGCTTGACGGCGAGTGACCCTCGGACGCCCTTTGATGTCAGTCGCCGTCGTTTGACCTTGCTCAAGGGCACTGGGTCATGTTCTTGAAAAGTACGTAGTTTGATGGAGGAGGTCTTGATTGGATTCAAATTTTTGACTTTTTTGTGTATTTTTAGACCGGACCAACTAAGGTTGCTCACGTTCCCCTGACTAGTAGGCTCAGTCTCCAAGGTAGTTCGACACTACACGGGAGTGCCAAGAGATGCACAGCTTGTTCTTCTTTAGGCGAAGTTACCTGCCGAAGTTTGCTTCCGTTGACTGGATTCATGAAGGGATTGGGCTGTCCAGGTTCCGTTAGCTTCATGGCGCTCCGGAGAAGATCTTAGAACCACGAAAGGGCCGATCCACGTGGGTTCCCATTTTCCAAATGGGTCGTGGTTCCAAGCGGGAGGCTTTTCTTTGAGTACAAGGTCACCTTCCCCGATGTCTCGGGATTGAATTTTCTTGTCGAAAGCTCTAGCCATCCCGCTTTGATAGGCTCCTGGGACGCGGTTCATGGGCCTTTAGTCGTCGCTGCCATCTAGCGCAGAGCCTACCCGTCATGCTTGGCTTCGTGGTTTATTCGACTTTCATTGGCGGTCGCTTTTCCGGCCAGCGACTCTGGAGCGAGGGGAATTTCTAGCTCGACGGGAAGGACCTGCTTCCATCCCGTATGTCGTGGCAAATGGGGTTTCTCCCGTGGTCGTTTCGACCGATGTGCGGTAGCCCCAAAGTGCAAGGTGCACTGGGCCAATCTCGTCCTCGGGTGGTCATTTTTCGGATGATCCGTTCGAGGGTTTTGTTTTTGCCGCTTCCACGGCGCCGTTTGTTTGTGGCCGGTAGGGAGAAGATTTGTGACGTGTGATCTTGAATTCAGCCACAGCCGTCGAATTCCCTTCGAAGTGTGAGCCGTTGTCCGATATGACCTCATTTGGGATGCCGTATCGGCAGATGATGTTTTCCTTGAGGAAATGCGCGACCTTCTTGGAGGTGAGTACCTTGTAGGACTTGGCTTCGACCCATTTGGGTGAAGTAGTCGATGGCTACTAAGATGAACTCGCGACCGTTGCCGCCCGGCGGAGCGATTTTCCCGATGACGTCAATTCCCAAGTGGCAAAGGGCCAAGGTGTAGTCATGCAAGAGAGATCGTGGGGGTGGTAGATGATTGAGGTTGGAGAACCGTTGGCACTTGTCGCAGCTCTTCGACAAAGTGGATGCACCGCTCCATGGAGATCCAAGAGTAGCCCATCCCGAGAATGATTTGCACGTGGCTCGCGTTCATGTGGGGACCGCAAGCCCCATTGTGGACTTCGTTCATGAACTTGCTGCTTCTTCTTGGCCGACGCAGCCGTAGGAGTGGCCCGTGGTAGCGTTTCTTGTATAGCATGTCCCCGAGGATGACGAAGTGAGAGGCAAGGCGTTTTAGGGCCATGATGCTCTTGGTTTTGACCCCTTCGTGTGTGGGTCTTCCTTGTTCATGAAGGTGGTTTCCCGTTCTTGAGGTATTGGAAGATCTGGTTATACCATGGCTCATTGACGGGCTTAGGTTCCGGTTCGATCTCACAACAAGAGGCGTGAATTTCCTTTCGTCCGACTTTGAAGGGTTTGATTGCTTTTCCTTCGTGGATTTCCACAAGGGAAGGCCAAGGTGGCTAAGGCATCTCGCAAACCTCGTTTCGGTCTCTTGGCAAGTAATGGAAGGTGACCTCTTCGAATTGTGTGATGAGGTCCTCCATGCAGTGCATGGTATTTTTGCAAGCCCGGGTCTATGGTTTTCCACTTGTTGGAGACTTGGTTGATGATCAAGGCCGAGTCCCCATAAACTTCGAGTTTCGGACATTCCTCTCGAGTGCGGCTTGTAGTCCAGCAAATAAGCAGGCTTCATATTCGGCGGCATTGTTGGTTACCTCGAAATTGAGCTTTATAG
>JAFEMH010007362.1:0-27500 GCA_022495995.1 Adenophora triphylla var. japonica
AACAGGGGTAAAAGAGCGTAAAAGCCTTGTCAACGACGTAACTGAGACTTTCGGACGCCGTAATACCGTGGACCTCGGGTAACTCTACCGCCAATCGAAATCTATCCCCGCGGGAACGAAAATTCGCCTTGTCCAGCCTCCCAAGCGCACACCGACAAAGAAAGACCAACGCCAGCTTGGCGCTCCCACTCAATCAACATGTTGACCGGAGATGGCAACCGCCACAAAAGGCCTCGCATAACCTGTGGGCTTCAAAGAAAGGCTCTACCTCGCAAGAAAAAAGCACGAAGTGACCGGTTTAATGACTCTCTATCTCGAGACAAGGACCAAATCTATGATCCTCACCTATATGGCAAAGCATGATCACCTTCGCGACGAAGATTTGCCAAGAGATGTCTCCCAACACAATGAAGCTTTGTACATCACCATTAAGCTCAACACCGTATCGCTCCTCGGAGTATTGGTGGACAACGGATCAGCCTGTCAACGTCCCGCCTCAAAGATGATGCGGGCCCCGCGCATCAATGAAAGACACATGATCCCATCTACCCGGCCGGGCCAAGGCATATGATGGCACGTCCCGTCCCATCCTCGGGGACAAATGACTCGAACTCGGTACGAAACCCAAATGGTGCCAAGAAAGTTCCATGTAATGGATATCCTCCGAGTTCACGGCCCTACTAGTGGCGCCCTTCGTTGCATCACATGAAAGCCATAGCCTCCACTCTCCACCAATGTGTCAAATTCATTAACCGACAAGGGGACCTTGAAGTCATAAGGGGCGACAGCTTTCCTCATAGGGAACGAAGCCGAGACCGTTACTAAGCATGCTCTTAGCCGCACACCGGGCTACCTCCTCCGAGTCGACCAAGCGACTATCGGGGCAAGTCTCGCCAAAATCCCCGTAATCCGGTGATGCCAACTATGTCAACGCACTCAAGCGAGCGTACTCCGAAGAAGTCCGATTCATCAAATCCAATTGTCATTTCCAACATTCGAGGCATACCGGAAGGAAACATTCAACGCCGCCATGATACAGCACACAAACCCCGGTTCCTTAATCACAACTCTTGTCACCATTCTTCAAACCCACTCTCTCGACCCCGCCAAGCCAGAAATTTTCATGAAAAGATCGACAAGCATCGTCATACCCGACTCGAATCTATGAACGCCGTGCTATGTGGGACGCCCTCCCCCGCAACTACTGCCCAAGCAACCTTTCCGCCGCTCAAGCATACGGGACATGAGATTTTTCTAGCAGCAGACACCGAGACGCAATACGTCCTTACATCCGGATTGAGCGGTCGATTGTGACGAGATAGAAATCCCCAGTGAATCGAGGAAGATCCCTACATCCACATGCTCGCTTTCGATGCCAAACACAATTGATTCTCGTTCGACAAAGAGATGATAGCAACGATCGAGGAAGGAGGACAAAACGAGACAGCCCCCGAGTCATGAGGCCTCCGACAAAGAATGCCGCTAAAGAATTGGGAAACTCTCTCAGTGCTCCGTCCGCGACCAAAGAAGAAATGATCACCAAACTTGGATTGGTTCCCCGTCCCTTTGTGTCAACTCTTTGTAAAGTCCTCTCGAGTCTCTCATTACCGAGTTTGAGTCTTCCGACCGTCCGATGGCCTCACGCCCGAAGACCACGAAATTGTAGCCAATCCGTATTCCCTCTTATTCTCAATGAAATGACGAACCTTTCTTCCGAGTATCCCTTAATTGCCACTTTAACTAATGATGAATTAACTAATAATCTAAAAATAGCTTAATAACGATTCACTAGATGAAGAAGCGTACACATTAAATGAACAATATATCAAAGAAATCTTTAAGCAAAGTTGTCCTGGAAGAGGAAAATCGAGCCCAAGCCGCCGAAGAGATTTTGACGAGTGTGAATCTGGGAACTCGCGAAGAGCCTAAAGAGACGCAGATTGGTAGTTTCTTCGAAGGGACCGAAAGGGATGCCCTAATTGAGCCGCTAAAAGAATTTGTGGATGTGTTCGCATGGTCCTATAAAGATATGCCGTGCCTCGATCCTTCCATAGTTGAGCACCGAATACCGCTCGACCCGAAGTCAAGCCAAGAAAGCGTAAGCTAAGAAGAATTAAGCCCGAATGGTCCCTACAAGTGAAAGAGGAGATAGAAAAGATGCTCGTGGCAAAGTGTGGTTCATCGTGGTCATTGAATACCCTACATGGCTTTCCAACATAGTAACGGTGACCAAGGCCAACGGAAAGATCCTGTGTCGCGTAGACTTCGTAGACTTGAACAAAGCCACCCAAAAGACGATTTCCCCGCCAAACATCGACATTTTGGTAGATTCCACGGCCAACCATGAAGTCAAATCCTTCGTCGACGGTTTTGCCTGGCCACAACCAAATCAAAATGGCGTAAGAAGATCAACCCAAAACAGCCTTCACAACCCCTCGGGCACATATGCTACACGGTCATGCCATTCGGACTAAAGAATGCCGGGGCTACGTACCAAAGGGCGCTACACTGCTCCATGACATGATCCACAAAGAAATTGAGGTCTATGTGGACGACATGATAATACATTCCAGAGGATCGATGGCCAAAGACTTTTGTTGATTTGAGAAAATTCTTCGGCCGCCTCCGAGACCACAAGATGAGACCGAATCCAAGCTGCACCTTCTCGGTGTAAGACGAGGTAAGGTGCTAGGATATATGGTGGGAACGGAATCGAAGTAGATCCCCGTAAAATCAAGGCGATAGTTGAAATGAAGCCACCCCGACACCGACGTAAGTGAAATCCTTCATGGGAAGACCGCAATACATAAGCCGCTTTGTAAATCACCGACCTCGACCGCGAGCCGATCTTCAAGTTGATGAAGAAAATGCCTACACGTAATGGACTCCGTAATGTCGCCTTGCCTTTGAACGTATCAAGGCATACCTTGTGAATCCCCGATTCTCTCGCCCACCACATCGGCAAAGCCACTCTTGCTATATCTAATCGTCACACTGATACAAAGAATCTGGGGCTATGCTAGCTCAAGAGAAGAAAGATTCCAAGGTCGAAAACGCCATCTATTTCGTCAGAAGCGTAAAAGCTCCAAGGAAGCGAACTCAATTACTCGCTTGCGAGAAGACTTGGCGCAGTTTGGTCTCGGGTAGTGGGAAAGTTGAAACACTACATGCAGCCTCACCCGATACATCTTGTCTCAAGGATAGACCCCATCAAATATCTCGTTCGACAAGCCTTCCATCTCCATGAGGTTGGCAAAATGGTCGTTCTTTTTGGCCGAATATGACATCACTTATGTTTCAAGGAAATCCGTAAAAGGACGCATAATGGCGTAACATTTGGCCGATTTCCCAAGTGATGAGTCCCGAGGACCCGAACCTCAATTTCCCGATGATGGAATCTTCGCTCTAGAAGGAGAAAATCGCCGGCAACTCTTCTTCGACGGGGCGTCAAACAAAAGGGGAACGGAATAGGAATGCTTCGGTCGATCCTACCGACGAACACACCCCCATAGCAAGAAGGTTGAACTTCGAAGTCACCAACAACGCCGCCGAATATGAAGCTTGCATAGCCGGGTTGGAAGCCGCCCTTGAAAGAAATATCAAGGAATTGGAGGCGTATGGTGACTCGCCCTCATCATCAATCAGTCTCTAACAAATGGAAGACCGTGGACCCGGGTCTACGTAAATATCACACTTACATGGAAGAGCTAGTAACCCAATTCAAGGAGATCAGCCTTTCATTACTTGCCCAGAGATCGCAACAGATTTGCGCATGCTCGGCAACGCTAGCCTCCCTCGTTGAAATACCCGAAGGAAAGTCCGTCAAACCATTCGTAGTCGGGAGAAGAGAAAATCCCGCTTATTGCTTTGAAATCGGGCGTGCAGAAGCCGATCAACCAGTGATCCTCGGTACACTCGTATCTATCAAGCACCTTAAGAACGGAGAAGCCTCCTTCAAAAATGAAGATGGGGAATATAAAGAAGGAATCAAAGCGAAAAGTCTCTCACCCGAAGCGCTCGCCTCCCATTATGTTCTTTTGGGAAATATGCTATACAAGAAGCGTTATCAAGGCCCCTCCCGCGATGCATCGGCAAACAAGAGGCTACGGAACTCATGAGAAAGAAATACATGGTGGTACCTGCGGCCCCCACATGAATGCTCGAGCCCCGATGCAAATTATACCGAGAATGGGATACTTTGGATCTCCATGGAAGCCGATCGCATCCAGCTCCAAAAGCCGCGACAAATGTCAGCCGATACTCAAACCTTAATCATTTGCCTCCTCACGAGTTATACCGCATGACAACCCCTCGCCTTTCGTCACTGGGAATTGATGTCATAGGCAAAATCACGCCATCAGCAAGAACGGCCACGAATTCGTCCCGGTAGCCGTGGATTATTTCACCAAGTGGGTTGAAGCCAAGTCCTACAAAATCCTCAACTCAAGGAAAGTAGCCCTCTTCATCAAAGAGAACATCATATGCAGATACTGGTTACCGAAATCATTTCGTATAATGGATCCCACTTCGAAGGGGAATGCGACAGCCGGGCCGCGTAATTCCGTAATAACCCGTCACAAGTCATCTCCTTACAGCTGCCCCAAACCAACGGAGCCGTCGAGGCAAAGAAACAAGACTTTGGAAAACATCATCCGGAAAATGGCCGTCCAAGGCAGAGATTGGCCCGAGAAGTTACACCCGGCACTCGGGGCGCGTAACATCGGGCCGAACGGCAATCGGGAAACACCGTTTGCCCTCACATACGGAATGGAAGCCGTACTCCCAATCGAGCTAGAGATCCCTCGCTCCGTATACCGCCGGAAAGCCGATCAACGAGGTCGAATGGCTCCGCAGTCGCCATGACGAATTGGCCCCGCTAGATGAGCGACGATTGAAAGCAATGGAACACATCCGAGCCTACCAAGGAAGAATGGCCGTAGCCTTCGACAAGAAAGTAAAGCATCGGGAGATCCGAGAAGGGGATCTCGCTTGAAAGAAAAGCCCCCCGGTCCGTGTCAACCCCTCGGCAAATGGGAGCCTCGTATGGGTCGGGCCATACGTCGTCCCGTAAGATCTTCTCCTGAGGAGCCATGCAACTTGCAGACCTCGACGGAAATCCCTTTGTACACCCAAAGTGAATGGTGACAAGCCGCGCAGATACTACGCGTAAAACAAAGAAAAAAAGAAAAAAAAAAAAGAAACAAAAAAAAAAAGAGTGCTAAAAGAGTAATACCCAACTAGGTTGAAAACCCGAAAAGGGCGGCCTAGGTAAAAAACAAATGGTTGCACCAAAAAAAAAAAAAAACAAAAAAAAAAAAACAAAAACAAAACAAAAAAAAAAAACCAAAGTTGAACTACGAAGACCCGAGCTCCTCAAAATGAGGGGAACGTAGGCAAATGGAAACGGTTCGGTCTAAAACACAAATAAAAGTCATACTTTGACATCAATACACCGATCGTACCATGAAAGCGTCTCGAAAAACTCAAGCAATTCAAATATTCATTACAAGTTAAAAACTTTTTGATGAGTCTAAGCCCGATTCATTCCTACAACCGGCAACCTCGCTAAAAGAAAACTAAGATACATAATCAAACTAATGTGTCTCGCCATGACAAGAAAGGGATACTCGGAAACCTCGTAGTCACTCCATGCCACTCGAACCGGCCTCTCCCCTCTTCTTCCCCTTCGAGTCTTCTTCTTCCGAACAGAAAATGTCGGTCTTCCTCCTACCAAGCTCGTATAGGAACATGATCTATCAAACCAGCCTCCGCTGTGGCCTTAGTAGCCCTAGCGTCATCTCTCATCTCCCCGTAGCCTAGCCGGTAGCATAGGAGCCCTCCTCTCCGTCTCTTGACGTAAGCCTCATAGTCGGTCAGCCGTCTCCGCTCCCGTCATGAGGGTTGGCCCTCGCCTCGCCCTCCTCCTCTCGTAAACAACAGTCCTCCGCACCCACAATGGCCTCACGCCGCCTCAAAATAGCCATCTCGAGTCTCTCCTAAATGCCTCTCGTACCAATCCAGTACCAAGTGGTCAAGAACACAGTCTCTGACGCCCGAGAATAACCCGAGGAGGAAAGGCGTCATACCTCCATGCTCGGGAAAGAAATGGAAACACCGAGGGATCATCCATAGAAACAGGAGCCACCACCCCGATGGCTATATCATCAAAGTTCTCCAAAGGAACTCCGCTCCAAGCCGAACTGTCTCGTAACCAAGGACGGAATATAGAAGCCGGACCGAGAAAGCCCCTAAGCATGACCACATGAGACCCGTCCCCGAAGCACTCGCGAGTCTCCACCCGCCAACAAGGCACCGACCATCTCGATATCTTCTCGTCCGGCGACCAGCCATCCAACGCTCCCATGAGCCCCGATCATCGAAATCCACAAAGAACCCCCTCCCGGCAAATGTCCAAGGCTTGATCATGTCGGGAGTTTCCCGAAGAATCCCCAAACGCTCCATCGCCCACAGGTCAAGAGGAACGGGCCGCCCGCGCATATACCGCTTCCCGTAGCGCCCTATCGAGAGCATGGAAAGTCTCCCCAGATCGAGGTACAACATCTCTCGCCCAAGCGACAATGAACGACTACATCCAGAGAGACCGATGGCGCATCCCAAAAGAATAGACCATAAACAAGGTCCCGAACATGCAAAGTGCAAAGGCATCCCAATAGGCATCGTCGAGCAAGCCTAAGCCCCTAAATCTATCGTGAGACCGGAAATATCAAATGATCGGGACCACGGATCATACCTTGCGCTTCCTCCGGGGAAAGATGAAGGAGGACGCACAATCCGTCAACGAAAGAAGCCCCTCCGGCAAAGGAACCGCTATCTCTTCCACCTCCTGACCACCAAGCAAGGCCCGAAATTCTTCCACGATCGGAACAATCTCGTTGAAGGAAAGGCAAAAGACATGCCTCCTAGTGTCCCAAAATGAGGAAGAAGCCCTCAAAAGACCGTAATCCGAATCAATTCCTCGAGAGACCATAAGCACTTCACCTTATACCTTTCTTCAAAGAAGGACCTCCTCTCATGCATAATCTCCCGGACCAATCCTTGAATTTGTTGAAGAATGACATTTGGGATTCTTGGGACAATTTTTGATGGAGCTTTTCTAAGGTTTTCCATGGATTTTCTCTCTTTCTCCCGAAAATGGTCAGTTGGACTCGGAGGTTGAAGAGGATATTTGAATTTGAAATAAAGTGAGACCAGATCTCGTAGCAAAATTAAAGGACAATGTCGATGCAGACTCCCATCCGCGCGGATATGTTTGCTTTCCATCGTAAAATCTGCAACAATGTCCAAGCCGCTACACCAAAAGAGGAATATTCCGTCCCGCTGCTCTAACCCGTGCAAAAACCTCCCCAAACCACCCATATACCAAACACTAACACCCTTGCCAAAAAAAAAAAAAGAACCAAGGCTCATGCAACATTGCATTCATACTGCATTGCATCCATAAAAGAATAAAATCCTAAATTATTACATTCCAAAAATAAAGGGAGTGTGCAAAAAAAAAAAGAGAAAAAAAATCAAATAAAAAAAAAAGTAGGTAACAATAATCCTAAATTATTACATCAAAAAAAAAATGTGCATAAGCTGTACAAATCTCAATCCCACCATAAATCTCAAAATCTCGTAAAATCGTGGGGGTAATCAATCGTAATCCCTAGCGCCCGACGTCCGTCCCCGGTCCTCTTGCGACTCGGGCCCGCCTCCTCAGAGCCCCGAAAATCTCGGGCTCGCATCGTCCTCGTCTCCGTAAAGAGGCTCGTCAGACCAACCGGCACGCCCGATAGGGCAAGCCGAGATCTCGCGAAAAATCATATCCGAAGGTGAAGGCGTCGGATTCCCGGACGTACGAAGACGACCCACCATGCCGCCAAACGTGTCCCCGCCCGTGTGGATCCCCGAGAATGACGTGATCCGAAGGCGCACCGGCTGGGATCAATGAGAGGAGACAGAGGAGTCTCGAAGAAGTCTCGAACGAATAGGGGAAGCCTCCCGCCCGACAAAGCGCGCCGTGGTCGCTCGCTCTAGCTCGAGGAGCCCCGCAAGCGACCATCCTCCCGATGAATCTCTTAGCTCCGATCACTTGCTTCGTCGCCTTCTCGACGACCACCTCCGAAAACCGCACAAAAGCAAAAGCGTCAGAAACAGTTGAAGCGAGAAATGATGACAGGAAAGAAAAGAAAAGACAAAAGTAAAAAAAAAAAAAAGAAAGAGAAGCCATACCTTCATACCCGGACGAGGCCGGAAAGCTCGTGGAAGCCGCTCAGCCGAGGGATCTCGCACCCTCAATCGGACCCCATCCCGGATATATGAAAATCCGTCCGAGGGTACCGCGGGATCCCAAGCCCTCTCTATCCGTAACCCGGGGCATCCTCAGCCTCCTCAAAACAAATACGGGGTACGGCTCAACCGCCACAAATGCCGAGAAGTGCCGGCCGGCTCAGTAATCATCCCAGTCGCAGATCCGTCACTGGTGCATCATATCGGCGGGAGGCTCCACCGGTGTCCTCAAAGGCGAGTTCACGCCATGCCGGCGCGTCACCCTCTCTCCTGCATAATAGGCATCGCAGTCGACCTCTCGTAATCCTCCGCCGCACACTCCAAATCTCGCCCTTCACCGCGCCACCTCGAAACGATCCTGTGGATAAAATATCATCCTCTCATCCGTCTCACCTCCTCCGTCAAAGGAAGGCAATCCGCGTATTCGAGAGTCGTACGCCCCGGAGCTTATCTTCTCCCGGCATGCTTGGACCAAGAGCCGCATGGCCGGATACGCCCGACGCACTCCGCCGGCCGCCGCCACATCGTGACGTGGAAAACTCCAACGCCCATACCGCGAAAGGTAAAAATCCAATCAATCCAAAGGCAAAAGAAAAGTGTGTGCTCAAGAAAAAAAGGGAAAGCAAAAAGAGAGCTTATACCTCCAGTGGCAAACTCAAAGCAAGACAGGAGCTCACAGCCTTCCGTACCTATCGAGAGCAAAGTAAAGCTCGCCACTCGGCTTCTCCCCAGAGACGCCTCCAGCCATCTCCATGTCCTCCAAGGACCTCAAGAAGGCAAAGACCGCCGTCCTCAAGATGTCCAAAGAGGGTGCTCGAAAAAGCAAACCATAAGAAGGCCCCGGCAATCTGATCGGCGCCTATCCTCTCCTCCCCACCTCGTAGCTCACAATGGTCTCCACAATCTTCCCGTAGACCACCGCATACTCCATCCCCATCCCCTTTTTGGGAATAGGGGAAAATCCCTGTAAGAGCTCGTAGATCCGCATCGCCGTAGCCATCCCGCCACTCAATGCCGCGTCCATTGAAGGACAAACCCGTGATCGCAAAGATAGTCGAAGGCGTAACCGTAGCCTCGCCCCAAAAGAAGTGAAACGTGTGGGTCGATCCCACCAATGCCGCGCCAAAGCAAACATCAAGCCCTTGCTCTTAGGGAACTTGACCAATCCCCTCAAGCACTCAACAAACTCCCAAAGCCCGGCCTCAACAACAATCTGCCTCTGACTCGCAAAGCTCCTCGGCCCGCATTCGGAAGCCGGTCCCACAAGTCAACTACGGACTCCACCGATCCTCGAGTCTTCATCTTGTTCAGCTGCTCCGTAACGTAGTTGTTTCCACCCTGCAATAAAAAAAAAAGAGAAAATGTCAAAAAAAAAAAATTGCATTTGCATTTGCACGAAAAAAAAAGGGCATACATATGCATCATGAAATTTCAAAGAAAATTCGACAAAGATAACAAAGATACAATGAGCATAGCCCCATTTTTCTCGCACAAAAAGAAAAAAGAATCCCAATCAACATTCATAAGAAATCCCAATCAACATTCATACAAGGAGTCAACGGAAGCAAAAACTCCGTCCCATTTTCATAAAATAACATGCATGCATTCATCAAAAAAAAATGCATTTCTACGGGAGTAAAAACTCCGTCCCGTTTCCATAAAATAACATGCATTCAATCAACGGGAGGAAAAATCCGTCCCACTTTTCAAAAAAAAAAAATCAAAAATCATACATTCATATCATCATCTCATGTTGGCAAAATGCCAATTCTTTTCTCAAGCAAAATGCACATTTTGGAACACCAACAAATTCATTGCAACATGCATATCATCAAAAATCAATATTCAAATTTCAAAAAAAAAATCACAATTTTCATCCATAATTTTTGGATACTAAAAAAAATGGCGAAAATGCCAATTCTTTTTCCCAAACAAAATGCACATTTTGGGTTACTCATAACATGCAAAGCATCAAAATCAAGATTCAAAGCCAAGAACATCAATCATTCGAATTTTCAAAAAAAAAAAAAATTCAAAAATCACCCAAAATTCAATTTCAAGCAAGAAATCAACAAAGGGAATGAAAAGATTCGAAGTATACCGTTCGGAGACTCGGATCAAGCCCAATGTTGCCAAGCATCGGTAGGGCTCCTCCGCAATCGATTGCGAAAGAGTATAGTGCCTCCTCATCCGGACGAGCTCCAATCGTCTCTCCGCTACCGGGCCACGTCCTTGGCCTTGAAAAGCACCTTTCCCGTGTTCCATTGCTTGAAAATCGAAGAAAATCGGAAGATTTTTGAAGCTTTTTACACAACAATGGCGGCTTGGGGCGTTTTCTCTCTTCCTCTCTCGTAATTTTCTGTAAAAACAGACTGGGAAGAAGAAGGGGGCGGCCCCTCATTTAAAACCCTTCAACACGCTCCTATCCGCGCGGATAGGATTGTCGTGGTCAAAATGACCCTTTGCCCTTTAAAAACTGGGACTCTCGCAGCCTTCCCCAACTTGACAGAGTTAACCAAAGTAAACCAAAGTCAGCCCCTTGTCAAGAAAATCATCAAACGACAGTCAAACGTAAGTCCGATCTCCCCGAGAAAGATAACGAGATCCCGTATCTTTCATCAAAATCATCAAACGGCAGTCAAACGTAAGACCGATTTTCCCGAGAAAGATAACGGAATCCCGTATCTTTCATCAAAATCATCAAACTGGCCAAACGTAAGACCGATTTTCCCGAGAAAGATAACGAGATCCCGTATCTTTCATCAAAATCATCAACCGGCAGACAAACGTAAGACCGATCTCCCCGAGAAAGATAACGAGATCCCGTATCTTTCATCAAAATCATTCCCTATAGCCAAACGTAAGACCGATCTCCCCGAGAAAGATAACGGGATCCCGTATCTTTCATCAAAATTACCAACGGCAGTCAAACGTAAGACCGATCTCCCCGAGAAAGATAACGGAATCCCGTATCTTTCATCAAAATTACCAACGGCAGTCAAACGTAAGACCGACTTTCCTCGAGAAAGATAACGAGATCCCGTATCTTTCATCAAAATCATCCCCCGGCAGTCAAACGTAAGACCGATTTCCCCGAGAAAGATAACGAGATCCCGTATCTTTCATCAAAATCTTCCCTGCTAGCCAAACGTAAGACCGATTTCCTGCATCGAATACGTCTGATTTTCCCCAGCAAAGGCTAACAAAATCCCCAGAAAGGTTAACGGAATCCCAAAAGCCAACGAAATCTCGAGTAAATCTCGAACTACGAAAGGGCTTGATTCCCCGCTAGGGATACGTAGGTAGCCTATCATTAGGTCCAGCCCCTCGACCAAAACGGTCACCCTCTCCTTCGGCAGCAGACAAAGTCCACCGAAAGGCCATTTCATAATCAAGGTTCGAGGCACCTAAAACGCCATCATCAAGGTCCGAGGCACCTAAAACGCCATCTCCAAGGTTCGAGGCACCTAAAACGCCATCTCCAAGGTCCGAGGCACCTAAAACGCCATCTCCAAGGTTCGAGGCACCTAAGACGCTATCACACACAAACACTAGGAAAACGATAAATCACAATCATCCCCAGCAGAGTGGATAGCCATCAGACCGAAAATGGTCATTCCTATCCCCAGCAGAGCGGATAGCCATCAAACCGAAAATGGTCATCTCTTATCCCCAGATTTTCTCTCCAAAGAACCGATTGCGTAACTCGCTCATCGGAGTTCGAGGCACCTAAAACGCCATCATCTCGAAGACCCGAACTACGACTGGCTTGATTCCCATTTGGGATACGTAGGTAGCCTATCGCTAGGTTCAGCCACCCGATCACTCGATCATCCTGCCAAATATGGAGCCTTACACTTATCGACGACCCCGCTTCCTTCGAAAGCGCCGTCGCCGAGGGGCTACTGTAAGTGCTCCAATTTGAGCTTGTTAGTATTTTCGTTAGAAAATTAACTAAAGTTATAACATTTCTAACAATTCCTAACAATCCTAACATTTCTAACAAAGTGAGGGCAAAATGGACATTGTTATTTAAGGATAAACCAAGGAAAAGAATCAAAAAAGTGAAAGAAATGGTCAAAAACCAAAAATAGAAATGGCCGAACATAATCCGCCGTTTAATTTGAATTTTAAAAAAGATTATTCCTTGTGTCCAAAGCCTGAAGCAGCATTTAATGAACAGTGCACGCGACTGATCCCATCCGCGCGGACATCTTTGACAATTTCAGAGGGCTATAAATTGAGCCCTCCAGTCACAAAAATAAAGAGGAACAAGAGCACAATTCACAGTATTTGGCGAATATACTCGAGAAAACAGTGAGAATTCTATAAGAATTGTCACCTTTTTCTCTTGAATCTTCCCAACTTTCACTCACTCAAATCAAATCCAAACACTCTTACATTCAAAGCCTCAAACACTCATACATTCAAGCCAAAGCCCCAAAATAAAAAGAAGATAGGTATAACCTCCCTCTTCTTACCCTAAATCTCTCATCCATGCATGCATTTTCAAACTACAAAATGTAGTTCATTCATCTTCTTGTCCTAGATCCAAGAAGATCACCATGGAAGTTCATCTCCATGGATGATCTTCTACAAGGATCAACATTATTTTCAAGTTCTCTTACTTTCTTGCAAAGAAAACACATTTTCAAAACCCTAAAAAACATTTTCAAGCACCAAATCTCATTTTCAAAGGATAAAATTCCCCTTCCCAAGCAAATGAAGTGCTTAGTCCTAATGTACCCCAAGGATGGTTTGGTATATTTGATTCACCACTAAAATGTCAAGTGATCACTAACCAAAACCTAGGGAAATGGGGACAAGTATGGATGCAAAACCCCCCTTAAAATCATATTTTCTTTCTTGAGAAGTTGCTGTCCAGTAGCAATTTTCCAAGATCCCAGTCCATTGTCTTAATTTTTGGACACAGATAAACTTGGAATTTGGTGTTGACTACAAAACACTTTTTGTAGCCAACATCCAGAGATTTCCAGACATATTTTTACTTTATTTTTTGGGTGAGTAAAACTCCTCTTTTCAAATTTTCTTTTAGAGGCTAGTTCATCAGCTTCTGGAAATCCAGATTGCATATCTGAGATTTCCAGAAGGTATTGACCCCTCAAATCTTCTCCAAAATGGAAAATTCCTTCGCACAAATCTTATTTATGGTGTCTGGAACAACTTTAATTCTATGAGTTTATCCATATTATGAAGTTTTAAGACCCTTGAATCCATCTCAAAATCAAAGGTCCACTGCCTTTTTCATTCTGGCAGAAGTGACTCTCAACTTCAAAAGGTCTTTTGAGTACCAAATCTCAATCCAAAAAATCATGGGATCAGTTTAAAGTCTTAAAAAGATATCCCAATTTTTACTTTTCTGAGTTTCAAATTATTTTGGCCAAAACACACACACACACACACAAATGATTTTCAGCTTGGAAGACTCGTTTTACGAGGCATTCCGGGTGCACACTAACGTCCTTCCCGGCGTGTAACATGACCTCCGAACCCAAATCTCTAATCTCGGGCATTTTTCAAAGTTTTGGCCCTTAAAACAAAAATGGCGTGGCGACTCCGTTCTTTTTCGATTGGTTTTCAAAGAAACAAAAAAATTTCAAAGCAAAACCCTTTCGGAAAAATCTTAGGTGGGCACATCATCACAATATGATGAAGAGTTAGCTTGAGCTAGCAGGCTTTAGCAAACAAGAGTTTTATGGACTCAATTATGGCAACAGGGGCAAATGATTCTTCAAAGTCAACCCATTCAACTTGAGTATACCCTTGAGCCACAAGTCCTTATTCCTAATAAGTACCCCCTTTTCATCAGTCTTATTTTTGAAAATCCATTTTGTACCTATGACATTCTCATGAAAGGGTATATGTAGTAGGGTCCAAATTTCATTATTTTCATACTGACTCAACTCTTCTTGTATGGCCAAAATCCAGTCTACATCCTTTAAAGCCTCATTTATGTTTTTAGGTTCAAATTTTGAGACATAACAACAATGACTTACATGGGAGAAGGCAGATGAGGAGCTCCATATACCAGCTAGCTCCCTTTAGTTTACCTTTCCCTTTTGATTGGTTTTCACCTGATCATGCACATCACCCACTACTTGTGAGGTGGGATGGTTTTTCTAGATTCTGGATGGGATATCCCTTGATCTGTCCACACACCCATTCTTATCACCTTCTGGATTATCATCCTTGTCAGATTCAGAGGAACTGTCCTCTGATTCAACAATTTGGGAGGATGTGAGGACGGATGTGGGTGTAGATATGGATGCAGATGTGTCCACATCCTTAGTCACATCCTTCTCTGCTTCATTATTTGTTTCTGTCTGAGAACCCTCTTTTTGCATCTCACCATCTGTGTGTAATTTTCCAGTCCAGCAAGCAACCTGAAACATCATCCTCAACAGTTTTGAGGTTAAGATAAAGTGAATCATCAAATAGCACATTAGCAGATTCCATAATAGTCTTTGTTTTGAAGTTAAACACCCAATAAGCTCTAATATTAGTGGAATAACCCATGAATATTGCTTTATCACTCTTGGACAAATATTTACTATCATTAAGTATGTAACAGATACAATCCAACACATGAAAATACTTTAGAGTAGGTTTCTTGCCAAGGAGAATTTGATATGGTGTAATAGTGCTTCAATTCTGAGAAACACCCTATTACCAATGTGACATGCAGTATTCAAGGCCTCTGCGTGCCCAAAATTTCTTAGACAGGTTTTTGAAACTTAGCATAACCCTAGCAATTTCTTGTAGGGTTCTATTCTTCCTTTCTACAACTCCATTTTGTTGAGAGGTTATAGGAGCAAGGAATTCATAAGTAATTCCCTTGGAGTTGCAGAATGCAGTAAATATGGAGTTTTCATACTCAGTGACATGGTCAGACCTGATCCTTATAGGCTTAAGGCCATATTGATTTCTGACCCTTTTGTACAAGTTTTTGAACTCACATATGATCTCAGACTTCTCCCTTAAGAACATCACCCATGTGTACCTGAAGTACTCATTAACACACACAAAGTATACTTTTTTCTACCGAAACTTTCTACCTCTATAGGCTTCATCAAGTCAGTGTGTATCAACTCTAAATACCTAGATGTGGAGCATTGTAGGACCTTTTTGTGTGAGAATTTGGTTTGCTTTCCCTTTTGACAAGAACCACAGACATCTGTGTTCTTAAAGTTCAGTTTTGGAAGGTCCTTTACAGTTTCAAATCTTTGAAGTTCCTCCAATTTTTTGCTGCTGGCATGCCCTAGTTTTTGATGCCAGAGATTGACATCATTCACTTTAGTAATTAGGCAAGACAAATTATCACCAAATTAGTAACAATTATCAGCAGATCTAGGACCTGTAAACACACATTTGTTGTCTTTATCAAACACCTAACACAAGTGTTTATCAAACTTTACATGGAGGTCATCATCACATAATTGACTGATACTTATCAGGTTTGCGTTTAGGCCTTCAACATGGTAGACATTGAGTAGTTTTCGGAGACCTTTAACATCTAGAGTCCCTTTCCCAATGATTTTACCTTGTGCACCACCACCAAAATGCATCTTGATTCCCAGTCATGTGCCTAGAGCACCAACTATCAAAATACCAGGAACATGTGACACTACTCTTGAGAGAAAAGTTGACAACATTGCAAGTGGCACTAGGTTTAGCAACCCATTTGGTTTCAGTTTTCTTTTTGTGGTGCACCTGCTGCTGTGTACTAGGATGTGTGCCCGAATGTGTACACATCCTCTCACACATCTGAGTTTGGTTTAAACAGCCAGCTTTTCTATCAACTTTTAATTTATAACAAAAGGGACGAATATGTTCAGGAGCAAAGCAGTAGTGACAGATATAGTGCCTTCTAGTTGGCCTTTTAGCAATCAAAATTGGTTTTACATCAGATTTTGAAACCTCACTTCCCTCCTTTACAAAATTGGTTTTTTCAAACCCAATACCAGCTTTTCCAGTTTTACCAAAAGCTAAAGCTTTATCAAGTTTCATTTTTCCATTATTTAACTTGGTTAATGTACCTTCAGCTTTTTCAAAATCGGTTTTGAATTTTTCAAGCTCAACCTCTTTCTTGGTTACCAGAATTTCAAGTTTAGCAATGGTATCATTTTGATCATTATTTTCTTTTGAAAGTTTAGCTTTCTAATATTCACAAACATACAATTTATCACAAAGAACTTTATTTACCTTGGCCAGTACCTCAATTTTTTCCATCCTTTTTATCCAATCTTTATGCAGTTCTCTGTATGTCTCAAAGAGTTCCTCATATGGAATGTCTCTTCATTTATCATCTGAATCTCCTTTTATGCAGAAATAGTTGAGAGTTAGATTTGATGTATCTTCAGATGTAAACAATGATGTGTACAAGGATATGTCCACATCTGAGTCCACATCCACATTCTCCTTAAAATCTCTTTCTTCTATTCCTGTAAAGTGAGCATTAAAAACAGAATGACAGTTTATCACAGACATGTTAGCAACTTCATCTTCATCCTCACTGTCACTCAGGGAAGCAGTTAAGCTTATTCTCTTCTTTTTCAGAGTGTTAACACACTCATTAGCATAGTGATCAAAGCCACGACAGGCTCTACATTGCACAGATTCAGAGAATTTCTTATTCTATAGGTTTGGCCTTTTGAACCCATTCTAAGTGTTAACCTTAGGTTTTTCAACACTTGGAGCAGGTCTGTTGGGAAACTTGCTAATCCTCTTATTTTTCAGCATAGAACTGAATTTTTTAGAGAAGAGGGCCAAATCCTCATCCTCAAGACTTGATTTGTCAATCTCTGAGGAGAGCTCAACCAGTTCTTTTGGAACTGCTACAGAGCTTTTGAGGGCAAGACTTATAGCCTTGTTTTTTTTTTCTGAGCCTCAAGATTCAGCTCAAACATTGTCAAAATACCAATAATCTTGTCTAATCCTATAGTATTGGTGTCATTTGTTTCCTGTATGACAACAACATTTATGTTGAACCTTTCAGGTAAGGTTCTCAAGATTTTACTTACAAGTCTGGCATTAGAGATAGACTCACCAAGACTGGTGCATTCATTAGAGATCTCATGGATCTTAGCAGTTTAGGAGACAATGTCTTCTGTCTCCTCCATTCTAAGACTTTCAAATCTATCCATTAAGATCCTAACTCTAGTGGATTTAACACTTGGAATCCCCTTACATTGCATCTGTAAGACATCCCAAGCATTTTTAGTAATACATTCATTGGTGATAAGCTTGTACATATTTCTATAAACATGGATGAAAATAGCACCCATGACTTTAGAGTTATAATTTGCAGAGGTGACTTCATCAAGTGTCCATCTTTCCTCAGTTTTTTTTTCAAAAATAGTTTCACCAATACCTTATGCAGGCTTCTTCTCCATAGTGGGAGGTTGCCAAGCAACAAGTATACATATCCACGCTCTTTCATCAATTGATTTGATATAGTTACGCATTTTAAACTTCCAAAAATTATAATTGGTACCATTCAAGACTGGAGGTTTGTTTTGATGATTTTGACATTCCATTATAACTACACTTTCTGGATCAACACTCAGTAATATATCGAGAGTTTGCTCTGATACCAATTGAAAGTTTATTTTAGCTAGGAAACCAGTTTCAACCAAACAGATTACGGATGTGAGTCACAATTGTTCACACATCCACCAATAAGCATCGGAATAAAATAAAAAAACATAATGAATTAAACGTTTAATGGTTCTATCCCAGCAAACAAGGCTTTAAGACCAAAAATGTTTCACTATTAAAGATCCATTTTACATAAGAAAACAAGAATAAGTGAAACAAAAAGATTAAATTAGTAAATCAAGTTCTAACCAACTTATAAACCAAGAACAATATTCCTTTAACAAGGAGAACCTATTCTAAACAGAAATAGAACAAAGAAATTGAAAGAAATCTAGATGTGAGTTTATATGTAAGTCACAACTGTACTCACAACTTAAAAGCATATCTTGAATACGTGAAGAACAACACTTTTTCTCTTTCAAAAAATTCTCAATTCGTGTTTTCTCAATGTGCTGATGGTCTTTTATTTATAGGCATCTTTAAGAAGTCATTCAATCAGTCAAACTCTTCCTTATTTGATGCAATACAATGCATATAAGAAAACATAGATTGACACTTATAAGGAAAGAGATTTGTTAATAATATTAGTCCTATTCTAAATATAACTCAATATATTTACATGACTAATAGATATTTACATATTTAACAATGTCGTTTTTCAAAAAAGATTCTAAATCTATGATTTAAAAAAAAGTAATAAAATCCACTCACCAAACTTATCAATTGAATTCAAATTAAGAAAATCAATATTATCTAAAATTTCAAGAGAGAGAGAGAGAGAGAGAGAGAGAGAGAGAGAGAGAGAGAAGGGATCTGAACTAGGGATGGCCAAACCGGTTTCGGGCCCGATTTCGGTTCGAAAATCGTCGATTTCGGTTTGGCAAAAGGGTGACCTTTAACCGGCCCGGCCTAATCACGGTTTCGGTTTTCTCCCCGATTTGCTCCGGTTTCGGGCTTTTTCGATCCGGTTTCAGTCTGATTCTATTGAAAAACAAGAAATTTTCGTTCGGTTCACGGTTCTGGTTTGGGTCCGGTTCACCATTTTTGTGACCCTTAATCGGCCCTTATCCAAACCGGTTCCGGTTACCCCGGTTTTGATTTTCGTGACGGTTCATGGCGATTTCGGGTTTTTTCGGTTCGATTCCGATTCGATTTTTCGATTTCGATCCGATTTGGCCATCCCTAATCTGAACAGATCGGTGAGACTAATGTGTGGAGTTTTTTTTTTTAAATTGTAAATGTGGGTATTAGTGTTTAAAGGATTTAAAGGGTAAAAATGAAAAAAAAATAAGGTATTTTGTTAATTTATTTGAGATGGATTTAGTAATACGGGTATACTAAATAATTTTACCGGTCTATATTAAATAAGTCTCCTCAAACTTTTTTGATTTTTTCTCAGGTGGATCGGTTGGGTTTTTAGCCTCGGCCCATACGGATATCTCAAAGTCCAAAACAATCTGCAAATTTCCGGTCACCCTTTCTGGGAAGGCCTACTTCATTTAGATGTGAAGCAACACAGCCCACTCAAGCTTAGCCCAGTCCAATTAAATCGACCATTTTGATCTATATTTCTTCCAATCCAAAATATCCACTGTTTTTAGACTAATCTTAATGTCCAAAATAATTATGATCATGAATAAAATAAAAATTACTTTTTTACCTTATATAAAAAAATTGTAGCCGTATATTAATTGTTTATTTTAAATTTTAATGAGGTCCACTTTCACCTTCATAATAATTTTCCTGTTCATAATAATTTTCCACCACACGTTTTGTCGGATCATTTAGTAGTAAAACATCTAGAAGTTAACAAATTGATTGTTGATATAATCCTTATCATAATAATACTTGTAGTTTTAAAAAAAAAAATCACATATATTAATAGATATTAACAAAATCAATTAATACATATTAAATATACTAAATAACTTTTTAAATATTTAAATAATTAAATGTTTTTAAAATAACAATTTTCTAATCATTATTAATAAGAATAGTTTATGTAAAAGCCAAAATCTAGGGAGAAACGCGTTTTCCATAAGTTATGGAGAAACGGGTTAGACTGTCATGCGACAAATGAGCTGGATATCCGTAACCTTATGAAAGTGATATCAGAAACCTTCAATGAATATCAGAAACCTTCAAAATGTTTGAATATTCATTTGATGGTTTCGGATATACATTGAAGGTTTCTACGGATATCCAAAAACCTTCGATAGCAATTTGGATATGCCCTAACACATTTACGGATATGCACCTAAGCTTCTGGATATGCACCTAACGGTTTACGGATATACATTTCACATACTTCCTGGATATGCATCTAACAGTTTGATATCAAACTCAAAGCTATGGATATCAGGAAGGCTTTCTGGTCTTGGATTTTTTTTTTCGAATATCGAATGCAGTGTCTTTATTTATTAAAAATACGTTTCTTCATAGTTATGGAGAAACGCATTTCTCAGCAGACCTACTCTATGTAAAATATGTCAATTTTTTTTTTCGATTAAATATAGAAAGTTTGAAATCCGGAAAGTTTTGAACAAATCCGAAAAGCTTTATCCATACGGCTTGACCTTGACACACCCACTCACTCACTTGCCAATTTCTGATAGGCTTTAAGACAGCGACCGTGAAAACGAATGTACTCCTTAGTCCTTCCTACTGAGCGGGTCCCAACAAATAATTCTCGTGGTCTACGTTCATGTAGAACATTTCGTGGTTAACACCCGTGGGTCCGGTTTTTTTTGTTTTATGATCTTTCATTTGTCTTAAATTGGGTACTTTGATGACATTAGACTGAAGCCACTCCACGTGGCAACTTCAAAGTTACAAATTTTCAACACGAATTGTTTGCTCTATAAAAAAAATAAAAAATAAAAATCAAAGATTATAGAACAAAGAAAAAAACACGTTTATATACCGTGTTGTAAACAAGCTCAAAAAAAATTAGAAATCAATGATTATCTCACGAGCATAATAGGAGGTTTATTGCCTCTCAACTAAGTAATATTAATAAGGTTAAATGTGAATTATTGCCAATTAAATTCAATCAACTAAGAAACTCAAATCAAGTTTCAATTTATTTCAATCAAATATTTCAAATAGTCAAAATTCGAGTCCAACAATTAATTTATTTTAAAAAATAAATAAATTAATTTTGAATTATTCTCAAACATCCCTAATAACAAAGAAAATAAAAAATAAGAAAAATAAATCTATATTACAGAAACTAGTTCAAAATTAATGTTCAACTGTCAAACAATCCTAAATTACAAAAAATAGTGAAATTAACTTGATAATATCTCACACCTATCTTCAATTCAATTAATTGATTACAACTAATCAGAAATCAAGTTAAACAATTAATTTTCTTAAAAAAATACCCTTAAAATTTAAAATAATTATAATGTAATGCAAAACAACCCTAAATTACTGAAACTATACTAATTCAGCTAGTTTACTAAAGAACCTTATAAGTTATAAAGTATAATATATATATATATATATATATATATATATATATATATATATATATATATATATATATATATATATATATTATAATCAGTACCGTATATATTTTTTTTAAAATCAGGACCATATCAAATAATCGGTTTTATAAAAATTTATAATCAGGACCGGACAAATACTATTAGTTCGGTCCGATTTTACTGGACCGATCCGGTTCTATTAGTCCGGTCCAATTTTACGAATTTTTTGTACATCCCTACTTCTTAGTTACTGTGTACGAATTCGTTTGTTCTTACCGAAACTTCGATTTTCACCGTTAAATCAGATGTTTAAATTTCACTACCTACTACTCTCCCTAGTCTCTCTGGATTCAGAATTAAAAGTAAATTACAAAATAAGAGTTAACATTAATGGAGTGACATCAATTTTAGAGCCTAACATAAAAAAATTATCGAAATAAAGCCTTACTTGTTACTTTGTTACAAATTAGGGTTTATTGACGAATTTTATTAAAAAAATATCAGTTAATATGCTTGTGACTCACATCGCAAGTGATTAACAAAATAAATTAGTTTGAAATCGGTATTATTTGTTAAGAGGTTAACTGCAAATAATTAAACTTAAAGTTCAAATATAAAATATTCAAATTTTAACTAATCAAAATTTAAAATAAAATAGCTAATATTTTAAAATAATGATTTAAATTATTTTTAAAAATATAAATAAATAAGTCCTTTCCTTTTAAAAATAAAAGCAGATTAATGCCTTATAAATTAAATGACTATTAATTATAGTTTTATATTAATTTACTATAATTTACTATGGAAAGTAATTATATTTTTATAATAATTTTCTATATTAATTGAATGTACGAGCTCCACTTCGCCATACCATTGACCGACACCGTTATGAACACCATTAATATATGATTGGATGCCCACACTATATCTGTGCTCCTTAATCACAACGAATCGAAACTTCTAGTTTGTTGACTACTAGTCTGTTGTCGTAGCAATTTCTTTGTTTTCTCTTAATACCCCTCGGCCTATTATCATGATTTTTTTTTCAAATAGTTCTCTTTTGAATCCATATATACCAGAATGACACTAGAAAAAATTTATGTACCAAAATGACCACTTTGAGAGAAATCGGCATTGGTAGTGCCGTTTTTGGTTTGAAGTCAGCATTGCCAATGCCGACTTTAGGCCATTTTTGAAACCCAATTTTTTTTTTTTTTTTAAAAAAGCCCTAAAGTCGGCATTGCCAATGCCGACTTTAGGCCCTTTTTTTTTTCAAATTGGGTTTCTCACATTTATATTTATCTGCGGCGATACGAATTGGGGTTACCCTTCTGCGATCCGTTCTGTTCTGCTCTTGCGATTCATTTAGGAGTTAGGACTCCAGAGCAATTTTCTGTTGTTGTTTCTGACTAAATAAAATAAGGCACACTCAGTTACTAATCCTTTTTAGGTTCACAAAATCAATCTAACCAGAGTTACCCAAGATCAAAAAAATAATTATGGCTAGTATACTTATTTGTTACACAGTCATTGTGGAGGGTTAAATCAATTTGCAAATTCAGTTTCGTACTCCCTCTGTAATCTATATTTTGGGTTTCGAAAATTGGAGTTTATTCTCATCCTATTTAAAATTTCAATTTGGAAATCTAGAAAGCAAAAGAAACAAAGTCCAATTTGCGAATTCAGTTTTTTAGAATTCCGTCGGTGGATCTCTGAAGCCGAGAAACATGCCCAAGTAGACGACGACCTATCTGCTGCAGGAAGAATCACAAACGAGATTGATGGGAGTTTTGCGGCCGCAGGGTATTTTAAAAACGGGCGTTTTAATTTTTTTAACCCCAATTCATATTGCCGGCAGATAAAGCCAATGCCGGCTTTAGGTTTTTTTTATTTATTTAAATTGGGTTTCAAAAATGGCCTAAAGTCGGCATTGGCAATGCCGACTTCAAACCAAAAACGACACAACCAATGCCGATTTCTCTCAAAGTGGTCATTTTGGTACATTAATTTTTTCTAGTATCATTCTGGTATATATGGATTCAAAAGGGAATTACTTGAAAAAAAATCCTATTATCATCCTCATCACGTACTATGCGCCTGATACTTTTGTTGTCGTTGACTTTTTAAAAATATGTGAGAATATGGTGGGATGGAATCGGGTGATATTGAATTCAAGTGGGTTCGCCCATATAGCGAGTGGGACCCATTTAATTTTAATTTTGACTTTTTTCAAAATATAATTACATGTCATATTTAAATTTTATTAAAAAACATTTATTTATTTTTATTTTTTTGAAAGGAAATGAATGATTTATTTTTGTTTTAAAAAATAATTAAAATCATTAGTTTAATATACTCCCTCCGTCCCAGGAAATCCGTCACTTTTTACCCAAAATGGTGTTCCGTTTGAAGCGTCACCTTTCCTAAAATGGAAATATTTTATTAATATTCTATTACACCCACTCACTATTTCCTCCACTCATTCTCTCTCCTAAAACACTATTACACTCACAACACTTTTTAAATTTACTATTTCCTCCACTAATTCTCTCTCCTCTTTTCAAATTACACTCACAACATTTTTTCTTCCCACTTTTTTTCTTAATTTGCATGCCGGACCTAAAATGGTGACACTTTTCTTGGGACGGAGGGAGTATTAGTTATTTTATTTTAAATTTTGATTATTTAAATTTATAAATTTTATATTTCCCAACTTTAAGTTTAAGTATTTACAATTAACCCATTAAAAATTAATACCAGTTTCAAACTGATCCTTTTCATCAATTATGTGTAAGTCACATGTATTTTAACTGATATTTTTAACGAAATTCGTAAAAAAAACCCTATTTTGCAAACAAAGTGACAAGTTTTGCCTTATTTCGCTAAATTTTGGACATTATATCCCAAACTGATACCACTTCGTAAACGTTAAACCTATTTTGTAATTTACCCTTGAATTAATGTCATCCCTCTCACTTAATTGTTAAATAAGGTACAAAATTCTACTTTAAAATATCACATATTTGTATGTTTGTATGAATAAATTTTGATTAATAATAAATTAATTTAATTTTTAATAGAAATATTGATAAAATTTATAATTATGTATGACAATTATATTAAACTAAAATTATTGCTCAAAATTTTTCATACTAACATAAAAAAAAAGTGCGAAATTTATTTGAGAGTGAGGGAGTACTGGTTTTTAAATACATTTCAGAGTAAAATCTTATTCTCAAGATTAACAAATGATAAACAATTGTAATTTAGAAAACTTTGTCCTTATATAATATGAGTAAGTTTTAAGGGACACATGTTTCTCCATAAGTTATAAAAAGTCCACTTTCATCCTTAAAAATATCAAGTTTAGACCTTAAAACATTGAGTTTAGGCCTTAAAATATCTATAAAATAAAATAGTGAGTTTAGACGTTAAAATAGTGAGTTTAAGCTAGAAAATAAAATAGCGAGTTTAGGCCTTAAAACAGTGAGTTTAGACTTTAAAACACCAAGTCAATATATTTAAAATCAGGATTTTTTATAACTTATGGAGAAACAGGTTTCCCCCAAAAGTTATAGAAGGTGGTGAGGTTTCAAAATTTGAAGAGAAATGAATTTTAAGTCACAAAAAACCTTGAAGAAGGCATTACATCTGTCATTATTTCCTTGCTTCTGGGCATATTCGTCTCTTCAGTTACATGTTGAAAATCGATAAGTAAGCAGGATGTGTGTACCAATCTCAGATGTATAGATGTATGACACAATGTGTACTCATATGTATACACATTCTGGCACACATCCGAGATCACACTCACGAGGTCATCATATTAAGATTGTTAAAAACCAAGTGAGCTGAAAGCCTAGTGCCACCTGGAATGTTGTCTACTCTTCCCTTAGTATCTATGGATCTTGTTTTTTTTTATAGTGGGTACTCTAGGCACATGACATGTAACCAAGATGTGTTAACATAATACATATCTGTCAATGGTGGTAAAGTGAACTTTAGTGGTGGGGCACAAGGAAAGATAGTTTGTAAGAGAACCTTAGTTGTTGAAGGTCTTCCCAAAACTTCATAATTTTTATCTTCTATAGGGTCTTAGGACTAATCTAATCTTTATAAGTTAGTTATGTGATGATGACTTATATGTGAAGTTTGATAAAGGGATATGTAAGGTGTTTAACAAGTCTAACACATGTGTCCTCACTGGCCTGAGATCATCTGACAATTGTTACAAGATTTGTGACAATTTGTCTTGTTTAAGTTCTATAGATGTTGTATTTGATGATACACTTGATCTTAACCCCAAAACTATTGAGGATAATATTTCAGGTTATCAAATGGAGTTGAAATCTGCTGATAAATGAGCTGGAGATAAGAAAGGCATTACAAATTATTATCAGGCAGATGTGAGTCCAGATGTGCAGAAGGATGTATTTGCAAATGTGAACACAATTGTTCCCACATCTGAACACATCCACTCAAAAAACTAATTCCGAAGACAGTTTTTCAGATTCAGAGGGAGCAACTATTTCATTATATCAAGGTAGGTTCGTTGATAGATCAAAGGACATTCAGTAAAGAATTCAGAAAAATCACCCCACTTCTCAAGTGGTTGGTGAAATTCATGATCAAAGGCAATTAGAAGGAATGAGAAGGTAAATCACATGGATTTGGATGGTTTTTAGAGTCATACATATTTGTATTCCAAGATATGTTGCTCTTGTTTTGTATCTAATCTAGTGGGGTATGGTAGCTTAATCTAGGCAAACAATTTTGATGATAAAAGCACCACTGATGGGTTTCCCTACCTTGGTAACAACCATATTTGTGGTATAGTCGAACACAAAATCGTGTGTCCTTGTCCAAAGCTGAGGCTGAATATATTGCCCTTAGATGTTGTTGCACTCAATTACTTTGGATAAATCAGATGCTGAAAGATTATGGATTAAATATCAAATTTTTTACTACTTTCTATGATAACAAGAGTGCCCTAGAAATATCAAATAACCCTGTCCAATACTCATCATCAGAGATCTTGTTGAATAAAAAATCGTGTTTCTAGAATGTAATGGTACTGAAAATCAATTGGCTGATATATTTACACTAAGGCAATAGATCACGAGAGATTTTCCTATTTAAGGAGGTCTTTTGGCTTGTGTGCTATTTGAGGACGTGGGCATAGATGTGCACACATTCATTTACACATCTGTATATTAACTTACTTAAAAAAAAAAATCAAAAAATCCAAAAATATCATGCATTAGCACTGTCAATCTCATTGTGGTCACTTGTTTGTTTACATATTTGGCGTGGTTTGTTACTTGATTTTGAGCACTTCCCATTCATGTTGTCTTCCGATAACTTGATATAATCTTTCTAGATATCTCACAGTGGTTGGGTGACTTATTAGCAAGGGAAACAACTGCTTCATCCATTTGCATGAAGTCAATCCAGTGTGATCAAGTGATTCTCAAGATAATAGTTTGAAATCAAACTTAAATAGATAACTGAAAAAAAGGGCTATCTTTGGGTAAGTGAAAGCTACTCCAATTATGTAATTTCTCCACACTAAAAAGATGGGTAGATGCATTCTAGAGGTTGTGCAGATTGAATTATTGCCCATTGACTTCCTATGACTAGTTGTGTCCCCAAATGTAACTTACATCCTAGGCCACATCTGTACTGAGATCTGTCCCCTCACTTGTGTGTATAGCATCATTTTAGTTACTTTTCATTTTTAGGTCATTCTTACGTGTCCAGTAAATATATATGGTTGTTTATTTTCATTGTTTATAAATTTTTTATTTAACATGTTTTTTATTAACAATATCATAAAGAGTTTATTATGTCAAACATGTAAATGAGAATTATTGTGCACTGCTTCAAAGAGTAAATGTGGAAAGGATATGTCACTGATATTTTATTGTTATTATGAGATGTAGATAGAATTTTAATTGTTATTTAATCCCTAATTTTTGTGTTTTTCCGTGCGAATTTCAAGGGGCAAGGATTTGAATTGCTTATCATCATTGTTTGGCCGCCCAAGCTAAGGTACGTGTCTCCTAGGTCTGTATCTTCTTACTTGTGAAGGAAATG
>JAFEMH010007362.1:32500-52500 GCA_022495995.1 Adenophora triphylla var. japonica
GTTGCTACTATCTTATTTGGTTCCCTGAAAAATGGGTCTTATAAGATGTGAGTATTGCTTAAGCAGCTCACTGTAAGATTGGAGTATTATTATACCCAATGTTGTACGACTATTGTTCAGACGGGAAAAGGTAAACCAAGGTAATGTAAGGTGTTTACATCTTTTCCAATGTGTTATATGCGACTTGTTATGTGTTACATTTTATTTGGCATATTGCTGCATTCATAACAGCTTGCTGAGATTTATTCTCACCCCTCTCCCTTTAATGTTTTAGATTCCGAGACAGGCGGACCGGCCAAGTAAGGGCGGTGAGGAGTTTGGAAGTGATAATTTGGGAAGTGTCTGGGTATATATAGGTTGGCATCGAAAGTGTATTTTGATATAATTAATTTATGGAGTTTGTATTTATAAATCCTAATTTTATGTTAAAACCGATAACTTTTTGTAACTAAACATTTTCTTACATTCAAAGATAGTCGCTCTTTCTCCATTGTGGAAAGGTGTAGAGTTATTTTGAAATGGTTATAACAATTGTATTTATGTTTGAAATTCAAATAAAAGTTTTAAAAGTTTAGGAAATTTGGGTTAGTTTGAGGACGCTCCATCTCGGGACACGTGTAGGTTCCGGGTCGGGGTCCTCACAGTTGGTATCAGAGCTCGGTTAGAGTTCTCGGGTAGAGTCTAGCTGAGTGAGAGTGTGTGATAACTGACGTCGAGGGTTTAATGCAGGAATTTGTTCAAATGACAGAAAATAATAATGACCAACCAAAGGATCAAGGAAAGGTGAGCAATATGGAGAGATAGATTCCTCCACGATCATTTGAGGTATATTACCTGTCTCCGGAGTTAGGGATCATACTTTTATAAATCCCTGTTTATTTCGTTCTCATGTGGCATTACATTTCGTTTTATTTGCATAAATGGCCCGAGAGTTGCCTTATGTACTGGAGGTTCTACTCCGATGGGAGAGTACCTCGAATCATCCTTGATTATCATGGTAGTTGTGATTAAGTGGGCATGGATTGCCGGTGGATATGGTAGATATACCAATCCGTGAATTATTGTTATATTGACCTGAATTGATTGAGTAGTTGTTGTGTTTGGGGAGGACTGTCGCAAGAAGCGAGTCTCCTTATCTATGTTTGATTTGCCTCCGTGTGTGGTTGAGGCGGATAAGTCATTATTTGCTATTATGTCATATATGCGTAAATGTCGAAAGTAGGGCCTAAGGAATGTGAAGGTTCTTGGGGTTATGTTTTATATTTGAATAAAAGACACTTGATTTATCTCATGTACCGGTGGTAAATGAATTTGTGAACTCTTAGTTGAGGTTAGGTATATGGCCTAATTAAGAGTGGTTTATGGTTGTATAATTGCATGAGTATTTATTCATTGGTGTCTCATGGTGGATACTAGATATATGAGACTAGTATTGAAAGTGATAGTCTAAGTGGAATTATAGGGTTTATAAGATATCACGAGTACGGATCCTTATAGAACTGACATATATTTGCCGTATGTGCTATAAGTATATCCTCTAAGAAAAGATTGATTGTATTACTGCTACTAATTTGAGTAGGAAATCAGATATTCTTGTAGGTGATATCACCCTATAAGTTGACTAAGTGGGGTTTTCCATGTGAGTTTCAAAATGGGTGCCATCAGGTATCATGCCAGGATATTGAGGCTTTGAGTTGATATAAGGTACTATTTTAGTATTCGGATCCCTAGATAGAGGACACTAATTGGGATGATGGAATTAATGATTTAACTTGTGAAATTATTTGATAAAGAAGATAATTAGTTTAGCGAATCTCCGTAGGGATAAATTAGTACTATTTTAGAAAAGATGATACTTGGTGGTTATCTATAGTTTAGAGAGATCTCAAATTAGTAACTGTGAAGAATAAGTATTCGTTATAACTTGTTGATAAATTGTATGACTGATTTTAGAAACTAGTAGGATACTCAATGGTTATTAGTTGAATTTTCGGGGTGTTACAATTACGGTGAATAATTGTTGTAAGGATATACTTAAGACAACATTTGTATCTAGTATGACCGTTTTGATTTGTAGTTGTGTATTATTTATGGAGAGATAATTAGGGTAAATGTGAAGAAGTATAATAGATGTAGTTACCGGTGACTTATGGGATCAACTTCAGAATTGATAATATATGTATAAGGTTTGTTTTGAGAAACGATTATCATTAGTTAAGAATATAAAATGAGGATAAATATGATTGGAAGACAGATACTTTAGGATAATTACACCCTATATGTTGACTTAGTTGCGTGACTAATATAGGAGATTGGTGTGATGCTTGTGAGAGATTGGCGTTATGCGGATTTTTAGTTGTTGATGGTTATCGAGAGGTAAGTTAGTTTACACCGTTAATGTTTAATCACAATTTGTGGATGATTGATCTACGTGAGTTCCGATTATATTTTCTTATTAGGAAATCATGGTAATTGACCGGAAACCTGGAGGTATGCAATACATTGTTACTAAGTACAATACCAATATTAAAGGTAGGGAATAGATGACTCAAATTAAGTAAAAGTGTTGAATATACAACTTGAGGAATTATTGGATTGAGGATGATTTACCTAGTTTATAATCTTAATGATTGTTTTAGTGTTATTTATCGGAGATAGTAATAGTATTGCGAGATTGTGTTTTCTTATAGAGAAATTAACTAAGTATAAATATTATAAGTGGTGGCTATACTATAAAAAGAGGTCAAACAAGAATATTATGTTGGAATTGTTTAAATGTGTTTTAAAACTTGGAAGTGTGTGTCGAACTTCGGGGTGAGCATTTGTACCCTTCGGGGATAATTGATTCAATAAGGTCGGTGAACCGTTTTTGTGCACATTAAAATCTGGAGTAATTTAATTATCTACCACCGGTATGGGACGGTTGAGGATAATTAGATCACTCGAATTAGTTTTGTTTAGCTTATCCATCTTTTGAAATTTCTTAAAAATTTGAGTGGTTTAGTTAATTAAAACTGTATGGGACGGCTTTAATTAAATAAACCATTCGAGTCTCATTGGATCTCTTTTATATATATCCTCTGTAATTCGAAAGATGTTGTAAAATTTAGAAAGACATGTTATATTAAAGTATAGTTCGTACGTAAGCAAGTAGAAAGGCAATCTAGCTCCTCTATAGTGATTGATTATATTAAAGTTTTGATCCGAGAAATGATTTGATAAATTGTGGGGTGGTTAATGTGACGGTCGCAGTAGACTCGGTTTTTGTTTTGGAGTTGGATCGGCTCCGTTGTGGGCGGCCAACCATTTGATTGAATATTGATCTGTCACTGAACCTGAGCTTGATTAGAGCATTGAATTATGATATATAGTCGACTAGTATTCCGTTTATGGGAATCATGATCTTATTAGCATGTTTACATTTATTATGTCATAGGCAGTTACTTAATGTTTGTATCATGAGAATTGAGGATGAGATAATGGAAATAACGCGTTTCAAGCGAGTTAAGACATAAGGTGGTTTGATCATAAATGTGAAAATAGAAATTTGACGTTAGAAGATTTATTAAAATATTTAGAGTTCTAGATTGAACTTGAGAGTATTATCACGATGGATTTGTGGTTGAGTTACATTGAAAGTAAAAAGGAGTATGTTGTTTTGTTTATAGGAAGTTGATTGTATTTTCTATTCATTATATATAGTTTGATGAGATAATTATTGATAAAGTTCTCATATATGTTAGGAGATAGTTGATTGTATAAATCCCATAGAAGTAAATGGATTGGATAGACATCATTTGGGAAAGATCCTTTTAGAATGTATGGATGCTATTAAGTTTAACCTTGTGAAAATTTGAGAGATAATTACTTATTATTGAGGATATGCTACGGGCATGTACAATGGATGTTAGTGGTCGATAGGACTTATGGTTCCTGAAGGTTGAGTGCGTATAATAGCAGTTATCCTTCTAGCATTGAGATAAGACCGTATGAGGTGTGGTTCGGGAAGAAAATATCGATCTCCAATTTGTTGGGGTGAGGTTGGTAAAGCAAGGCCTAAGGTAAATTGGCGCCAAAGTTTATTAGTCCATTTGAAGTTTTAGAAAAGGTTGGTGAGTTGACTTATAGACTGGCTTAGAGCAGCTTATAGAGTATTCGAAGTTTTAAATGTCATATCGTAATGTATTTGGTGACATAAGTTGTAATACTTTTAATTATTTATATTTTTATTGAGGTCGTGAAAATTCGGGTTAGTTATAATTGCATGGTATTCGTGGAACAGTAGGTTGTAATATCGTATTATTAATGGAATTAGGAATCGTGGGAAGAATCACCATATGGAAGAGACTATTTAAGAATTGGAGTCTGAGTTATATATATAAGTAACCAAGGCGGGTTGAACATTTAGGTAAGTCTTTTTAAAATTCGGGACGAATTTTCTTTAAGGAAAAGTGAGTGTAACGACCCTAACCCTAGGCCCTAATTTTAATATCATATTGTGTGCTTTTATTATTATTGTTAATATTATGTGTCCATTTTTTTTATATACTTGATTTCTTATATTAGGATAAAAGGATAGGAAAATAAATTAATGCTCTAAAGGAAAAATAAAAATAGAAATTTGATAAAAGTATGAGGAGGTTAAATTGTGTAGAATAAATAATGGAAAAGAAAAAGGGGTTTCATTTAATTGTTGAAAGCCTAGGTAGTGTGGAAGGGGGGCCATGATACTTTCTGAAAATGTGCGCGCTCGCCCGAAATTAGGAAAAATAGGAGTCGCCACGCCGTTTTAAGAGGAAACATTGAAAACCTTTGTTTTAGAGAGAAAACATGAGTTCGGGGGTCAGGTTACGTGTTGGGAAGAACCGAGAGTTCACCCAACACGCCTCGTCCATAGACGAGTCTTTCAATCAAACACATCCAAGTAAATCCAAAGTGTGTGCAAATATCGATAATAAACGAAATGTGATAAAATGCATCTTATTAATTATGAAACAAGAAATTACATATTGTGAGCCCATTATTTAGGGAGGCCACATCCCTGATACAAACAAACTAGAACAGATTACAAAGGAAAAGAGTCACTGCAGATGGGTCATGTGTGTCGCATGACACATCGTACCAGTGACCACATGTGTCGCGTGGACACAGATCACTGGGACGAAGGTGTCGCGTGACACATATGAGCCTTCGCGTAAAACCTTACAATATGAACTCGAAATTAATGTAGCTATACGAGATCTAATTAACAAGCCGAATTATGAACGAAAAACATAAACAACATCAAATCGACCCAGGAGTGTGGATATGGGTAGATCCACACCCCTTGGGGGCTCAAACACCAAATTCAACCAAATCAATCAATATGAGCTTAATTACACAATCTATGCAAGTTAAACAGAGAGATTGCGATTGGGATTGATGAATTCGTATAGCTAGGATCCGATTCTGAATCCAAACAAAATAGAACTATAAAATTGCAAGGAATTAAATGAGAGAGAGAGAGAGAGAGAGGGTTAGAGAATTGTTACCCTTGTTGATTCCACGAATTCTATATCTAGTCAGATATAGAATCCTTCAATTCTTCGTTGCAGATCTCAAAGCTCTGGTGCAGGGGTTCCAATTGGTGTAGGTAGAGAATTGGGTTTAGATGAGAGGGATTAGTGGGTTGGAAGGTAGGAGAGAGAGGTTTTGTGCTTGGGACGCTCGTAACACCGCTATTTTGGCGAGTAACAAGAGGCTAGAATTCGGATCCCCCTTTCAATGAGGGGAGGGTCTTATTTATAGTGCCGCAGCTTGGGCCTTAGTATGTCGCACGACCTTACGCGTCCACTTTCCATGCCTCAAGCCGTCGCGTGACACAAGGTGGCTCAACCGCTTGGCGCCAAAACCGCTCGAAACATTCCGGAAAATACCCAAAAGGTCCAACAGTTTTATTCTCAAGGGGTCCTTTGGCATGAATGATGTACCGAAAGGTACTTCCTTCAAGGGAAACTCATGGAACATTTCCGGAAGTCTCGGGATAGGCCTAATTTACCAAAACACCCCTTAATGCGCTTTTATTATATTAAAATGCATCGAAAAGGTTGCGAATTGGATTGGCGTACTTACAGAGCCCCTCGGCAACGTCACTTTTGGAAAAAGTGGGGTTGTCGATAAAATAAGACCCAATCTCAATGAGCGGCCGGGGTTAAGGTGAAGGGCTAGAAGGGTGAGAAGGGGAAAATTATGGCCGGACCTTTCGAGAAAGGATTCCTACGTATCCCTTTAAGAAGGGAATCAAGCCAAATCGTAGTTCGGAATTACCAATACCGACTACAAGCAAGAAAGGGGTAGAGATGTGTCTTCATACCTTTCTTGTGCTTACCTCGTGACTTCGTCGTGCTCCGCCTGAGAGGCTTTTCTTGGGTTTGGCTCGCTGAGAGGCTTTTCTTCTTGGTGGCTCCGCTAGAGGCTTTTCTTCTTTGTGTGCTCCGCTGAGAGGCTTTTCTTCTGTGTGCTCCGCTAGAGAGGCTCTTCCGTTTGGCTCGCTTGAGAGGCTTTTCTTGGTTTGGCTCCGCTTGAGAGGCTTTTTCACAGGTTTGGCTCTGCTTGAGAGGCTTTTCTTGGTTTGGCTCTGCTTGAGAGGCTTTTCTTGGTTTGGCTCGCTTGAGAGGCTTTTCTTGGGTTTGGCTCGCTCGAGAGGCTTTTCTTGGTTTGGCTCGCTTAAGAGGCTTTTCTTGGTTTGGCTCGCTTGAGAGGCTTTTCTTGGTTTGGCTCGCTTGAGAGGCTTTTCTTGGTTTGGCTCGCTGAGAGGCTTTTCTTGGTTTCTCGGTATTGTCGAGCTCTTCTTGGGGCCGCACGTATACGCATGCTTTTTTGTTTTGTTCTTTCTTCTCCAGCTTTGGTCGGAGGTCCACTTCGAGACTCAATTGATTATTGTACTGCGGGGTAAAACAACAACTCCAACGCGCTACACTTGAATAAGCATATCTTGTTAGCAAAGATTACTATATGTTAGCTTGGTTTGCGTGAATCTGTCTGCTCCGGAAAGCGAACGCAATTATCAAGTTAAAGATCGGCTTTGTCGGGTTTATGTATGGTGTTTTGGGATCGTTTTAGGTAAGTGTGTATAGTAGGGGTCCTCTCTCGTATATTTTCAGGGGTATGTGTATGAGGGTAAGGGGTATATCGGCGACGGCGAGTCGGAAAATGCCTCGGGGTAATCATCGCATGTTTTTCCACCCCGTCTCGCTATCAACCAAAGTATGTCGCCCGACATGTCGTGTCTCGTTTGGCTTCTTCGTCGCACGACTTAGGGAGGCTCGTGACAGTTCTTTTCAAAGTCGGTCCAGCTCCATTCTCGTTAGCCACTGTCTTCTTAGCAGAGAAAACCCAAGAGCCCTTATTTGGCGGATAATCGATTTCTTTGGTCAAGACTAACGCTTTTTGCCGCAATGGAACATTATAACCAAGAGATTGCTTCCCTGAGTGCCAATTTCATCGGGACTTCGTCGAAAATTTGGGGATTTCATCCGAGGCAACATAGAAGTATCATCGACAAGCGGTACAAAGTATGCCTTGCATTTGGTCCTTGAAAGATTGGAGGGTTGATCGGGATTTGCTTCGGCCGCATCCTCGCTTCGGGATTCCGAGTGTCATGCATTCTCTTTGTCATACAATTACCTCCGACCCCAACTATGGAAGACTTCGTGGCGTTGGATGTGCTTGGGTAAGGCGGCCACCGTAGCATTCCCACGGGACGCCGGTTGGTTGAGGAGCACTGCCTCGACTTTTTATCTCTCGCTCGCGGATCGTGTATTGCCTATGATTCTCGGGTGACGGGTCCATAGATTTGACTCGGATGGTTAGGTTGCGCCCGTCCCGTCCCGATCTCGTTTGACCTTTCTACCACTGATATGTTCATGCCGTTCACACCGTCGGCTTACTATTTCTCAAGGGTATGTCGGGTCCGCCAAGCACTTTGTTGGAGATCGTTAGGCAAATGAGAGGTGACCGGTATAGATTCTCGTCAAATTCGTTCCGCCAAGGAGAGATGGATGTTGTACCACCGCCGCCGGGCCGAGACTTATCACGGTATTGACAAAGCTAAGGTGGGGATCGACTTTATGGGAGCAGGCACTCACTTATTATCTCTCGTGGTTCTCTCGAGAGGTTACACCCGATCGGGCCATTACTGCAGGGTCTGACGTCAATGCCATGGGTGACTCGGCCACGCAGCCGATGAGGGACGAGGTTGTTGATAGTTGGCATATGAGGTTGTCACGGCACACCCACCACCGATCCGAGCTGGATTCCCGCTTGGAATATACTGCACTACGAGAGATATTCAGATGGATCGCAGTAGTCCGGTTGCCCGGTTTGCATGTATCCTCTTTCTCGTGTCCCATCATTGGTGAGCAGACAAGATAAGTACCCTCGCCAGATCATACGAGCCTTGAGGGAGAGACTCGGTGACCGATACTGTTCCGATGTCCATGACCGAGCCCTGTGCTATACAAGCTTTTTCAAACAGATCTTTTCTCGAGGGCTTTCTTCCCACTCGTGTGCTCCTTCGGCAGCCTAGAGGATTTACATTTCGACCACGTAGTATCCGGATTGGTATGAGGAGCATCGTGGTTCTCGTGCGCTTAGCTATAGAGACTCGCCGCCGGAATACTTGGGAGCAGCACTCTCTGTCCACCCGAAATCTCGTAGATATAGAGGCACGAGGAAACCTGCATAATGTCACCGCAATGCCGCCGACGATTATGAGAGGCAAGAGATCCGGAGAGCCGCTTTAAGGAATGATCCGTAGATGAGAGCTCGCAGAGAGGCGTAGCGGCAAGCGAGGATTGCTAGTGGCCGCCGAGAGAGACTCGGGTTCGATTGAACCGCCGCCGCGAGTTATTCCCGAATTGGGACGGGCTCAAACCGACTTGTTTGACATTCCTAAGCCAAAGACCTCCTGGGACCGAGAAAGAGGAAGGATAGAGGAGCAAATTCGGAGCGGGGACGAGTATCTAGACACACATTTTCTTTTACTTCGAGAGTTTTGAGACTCTTTTTGCTTTATGTCTTGAGAGTAGGAATTATCTCGTATGAAAACCGAGTACCCTTTGATTACTTAATGCGCATGTAATAGATGTTATCAATGTTTTCTTTTATTCGCAAATGCTTTTTGAGTCAAAAAGTAGGCCGTGCTTCGAACTCATCAAAAGAATATTAACTCAAAATGATCCTTTGAAAAGCCTCGGGACCGTAATCAAAACGCATTTTGGTAAAAAGAGAGATTTTTGCAAAGAATTTTAGACCGAACCACAAGTGGTTGCCTACGTTCCCTTTTGTAAGAGAACTAAGGGGCTCAGTCTCCGTAGTTCGACTCAATTGACTTTAGTGTTTAAGAAAGGGGAAGATAGAAGGGGGAAATGGTGCAACCCTCGTTTTTACCTAGACCGCCCTCTTTTGGGTTTTCGGTCTAGTTGGGTATATTCTTTAGCACCGGCGCGTCCCTTATTTTTGCATGGACTCGCCTTTTGAGAGGTTTTCGCCTCATCTCGGGACAATTTTGTTGCGCCTTTATTTATTCATTTATATATATATATATATATATATATATATATATATATATATTTAGAGGGGGAAAGACTCGATCATACAAAAATACCTCCGCAACTTGTCGCCGTTGACGGGTGCGTAAATGGGTTGCCATCCAAGTCTCGACAATGCATAGCTCCTCCGAGAATACTTTCTTTACCAGAACGGTCCGACCCAAATGGGTGCCCACTTGCCCAACGCACCGCTTTGATTTGAGGGCTTCATTTTAAGAACCAGATCACCGACTTTGATATCCTCGGGTTTCACTTTCTTATCGAAGGCACGGGCCATTCTTCTCTCGGTATGCCCCGTTATGCTCCATGGCTTTTAGTCTCGCGTTCATCTAGCAGAGCCAACTCATTATATCGACTTTGGAGCCATTCGATCTCGTTCACCTCATTTTCGAGTAAGACCCCGAGGGAAGGAATTTCTAACTCAATGGGCATGACGACCTCCATTCCGTAAGTCGAGCATATGGGGTTGCACCCGTGGCGCTCTCGGATCGAAGTGCGATAGCCCCACAATGCTAAGTGCAACTTTTCGGCCAATCTCGTCCTCGCTCGGCCATCTTCTTTATGATCCTTTCCAAGTTCTTATTGGCGCCTTCAACAGCGCCGTTTGTCTCGTGGCCCGTACGGTGAAGATTTGTGGCGCTTGACTCGTATTCGTGAGCAACCGATCGCTTCTCCTCGAAATGAGTGCCATTGTCGAAATAATCTCGTTCGGGACCCCATAGCGGCGTAAGATCTGTTCTTTTATGAATCGGGCAACCTTCTTGGCGGTGAGCACTTTATAAGATGCAGCTTCTACCCATTTCGTGAAGTAATCCACGGCCACTAATACAAATGCATGCCCATTGCTCCCTGTGCGGAGAAATCTTCCCAATGACATCAATACCCCATGTTGCGAAAGGCCACGGAGTTGTCATACAAGATAAGTCGTGAGGCGGGATGTGGTTCGATTGGAAAATCTTTGGCACTTGTCACAGTCCGCACGAAATGGATGCACCGTCTCCATAGTGATCCGTAAGTAACCTGCACTCGATGATGCTATGCATGAGGGATCGAGCGTTCATATGAGGTCCGCAGCACCGTTGTGAACGTCTTCCATTACTCTTTGAGCCTTTTCTTTACCGATGCAGTAGTAGGAGCGGACAACCTTCTCTTTTCTTCCATAATTCATTGCCGAGTATGACATATTGCGCCGACAGCCTCTTTAGGGCCTCGCAAGCTTTTGGCATGTACTCTTTTGAATCTCCTTCTTGATCCACAGAAAGGATGCTTCCCCACACTTGAGGTATTGAAAGATCCGATTGTACCACGATTCACCGACAGCCTCGATCTCAATCTCACAACAATATGCAGTGATTTTCTCTTCCGCCGACCCCGAAAGGCTTCGATTGATTTTCCTTCGGGATTTCCATCAAAGAGGCTAAGGTAGCCAGAGCATCTGCGAATCTGCTTCTGTCCCGCGGTAAGAACCGGAATGATACTTCCTTGAATTGGCCGACGAGTTCGCGATGTAAGCATGGTACTTCGAGACACGGGTCTATAATTTTCCATTTGTTGGCGGCCCGGTTGATTATCAATCGGGAATCACCGAACACTTCCAATTCTTCCACATGTCGCTCAAGGGCGCTTTCTAGACCGGCTATGCAAGCTTCGTACTCACCGCATTGTTGGTGACCGAGAAATTCAACTTGATTGCTATGGGAGTATGCCTGTCGTTCGGGTCTATCAAAACCATTCCAATGCCATTTCCTTTCTTGTTAGCCGCTCCATCAAAGAATAACCGCCACTTGTTTCCGCTTTCTATAGCGAGGATCCCTTCATCTCGGAAACCGGAGGTCCGGCCCTTAATCTTCTCAGACTGGGAATTCAGCCTAACCGGTCCGCAAATGCCTCGCCCTTTCGATCGATTTGCGAATCACATATTTGATGTCGACCGCCAGAAGAAAGTCCATTTTGCCAACTCGGTGGAGATGTTTCCTCCGTCACCTTGGAATAGATATCTCGATCGGATCCATCTTGGAGACTAAGTGTACGGTGTGGGACAAAGATATAGTGTTTTAGCTTTCCAACTACCCATACCAAAGCCGCGCAAGTCTTCTCGAGGGCGTAGTAATTCACTTCACTCCCTTGGAATTTACTACTGACGAAATAGATGGCATTCTCAATCTTTGAATCCTTCTTTTCTTGTGCTAGCATAGCCCCAAAGAGCCGTGTCCGTGACTGTCGATATAGAAGTAAAGGCTTGTCTCCATGAGGTGGGCAGAGAATGGGAGGATTGACGAGGTAGGCTTTGATCCTTTCAAAAGCTAGCCGGGCATTCCTCGTTCCGCACCACTTCCCGATTCTTCTTTAGCGCCTTGAAGATCGGCTCACATATGGTGGTCAATTGGTTGACGAACTCCGCCGATGTATTGCGGTGCGACCCATGAATCCTTTTACTTCAGAGACGGTTCTCCGGGCGCTTCATTTCAATAATTGCCTTAACTTTCCCGGGATCTATTTCAATGCCGCGCCGGTGACCATGTATCCTGCAACTTTACCTCGAATAACCCCAAATGTACACTTGGCCGGGTTCGCCCTCATGGAGTGTTCTCTGAGTCTCGTTAAAGAATTTCCTCAAATCAATGAAATGCTGTCCGTCCGATCCTTTCGAATGAATAATCATGTCATCCACATACACTTCAATCTCCCGGTGGATCATGTCGTGGAAAAGGGTAGTGATCGCTTCCGATAGGTAGCCCCGGCGTTCTTCAAGCCAAATGGCATTACCGTGTAACAATAAGTACCCCATGGGGTTGTAAATGCCGCCTTGTCTTGATCCTCTTCACCATCTTAACTGGTTGTAACCCGCAAAACCATCAACGAAAGATTTGACCTCGAAGTTCGCGGCTGCATCCACTAGCATGTCAATGTTGGGCAAAGGGAAGTCATCTTTAGGACTAGCCTTATTGAGGTCTCGGAAATCTACGCAGACTCGAACCTTTCCATTTGCTTTGGTGACTGTTACGATGTTCGCCAACCAGGTCTGGATATTCAATTACTTTGATGAAGCCTACCCGTAGGAGTTTTTCAATTTCTTCTTTCACTTGTAAGGACCATTCAGTTTTATCCGCCTCAATTTCTCGCTTGACCGGCTTGATTTCTCGGATCCAAAGGTATTCGGTGTTCCACAATAGAAGCATCCAAATTTCGGCATATCTTTGTAGGACCAAGCGAACACATCCACAAATTCCTTGAGCAATTCAATCAAAGCAACCCGCTCATCTCCGGAGAAGAAGCTACCAATCTGCGTTTCTTTGGGTTCTTCTACTGTTCCCAAGTTCACCGTTGTTAATACCTCGTCGCCTGGGCCCTAGCTTTCCTTTTGCTCACAAGTCTGCTTTTGAATCTTTTTCTAAAAATTGTTCACCGATTAAGTCTCGCATTATCTTCAATTGAATTAGGCTTAATTATTTTTAAATCTTGATGATTATTTTTCGTTAAGCATTCAATTGTTAAATTGGCAATCACGGGTACTCGTAAAAGATCAACCACTTTATTTAAAGCAAAGGGAAATACGGTGTTTACAACTCGAAGACGGTCTTCGCCGTGAGGACATCGACCGGTCGAAGACTCAAACTCTATGACAAGAGACTCGGGAGACTCGACTCAAGATACAGGGGGTGAATTTAGACTTGGAAGGACAAGGACGGGGTTTGAGCCCTAGCTTTTCAATCATAGTCTCTTTGTCGGCGACGGTCCCCGAACGAAGTCCAGCTTCGCAACGGTCCTTCGCGGCAGCCTCCTTGACTATCTCCACATTAGATTCCTTCTCGAATTCTAGCATAGCTATCACTTCACCGTCGAGGAAAAGTCAATCGATCAATCGGCTCCTTAGCACCATCTCTCATTTCGCTAAAGACGTACCGCTCACAGTTCCCGATGCCCTCGTTCTTCAAACAAATCTCGCTAACTCTCCATCAATATCTCGCAGTGGTCGCACCGCGAATTTTACATATTGTGGGTTCATCCAAGGCAAGCTTTTCAAACCGATTCTCACATTCGGTCCCCGTAAGTGGTAGCCGCTCTCGTAGGTGGCGGTCACACCTTGTCTTTTGGGCAAATTATCAAACATTTCTTTCATCGGATTCTTGCTATCGCGAACCTCCGGATCATCTTCATTCTTTCTTCGCTGGAGTAAGCTTTGGCTCAGACAAACAAACATATCTCCATCCTCTCGACAAAGTGCTTATTCAGAGACCAACCGTATGGGCGCATTTCAGCCTCTTGTACTTTCTACCGGCCGCAGAGGTCATCTTCTCTTTGAAAGCCTCGGTTTTGTCATACACCTTATCTTCCTTAGTCACGGCATACCCTGCACCTTGCCTATTTCTCTTGGCCGCCGGCAACACAAGCCTACACGGTCCCTCGTTGGCGTTTCCCCCCCTGCACTGTGGATATAGCTCATACCTCTTAGCATTTTCAACACAGGAGGAATCTTGTCTCGAAGATGTCGTCAGTCTATAGCATGTACTTGCCCCTTAGGTTTCTCGATTGTGAATCCGCCGAGCATCGGATTTTCTTGGTCAAGCTTGATCTCCATTACCGGTAAGGTATTTGCGCCGGTTTCTCCGATTGTAACACTATCACCATAGATGGTTGTCGCACTCCCTCGTACAAACTTTAAGCATTGGTGAAGCGTGGAAGCTACGGCTCCAATCTCGTGGATCCGTGGTCTACCCAATAATGCCGAGAACGTAACAGAATGTCTATAACCCGAAACTCCACCATCATTTCCTTGCCTCCAAACATCGATTAAGGGAGACTATCCCTAACACCGCCCGGGATGTTCAATCATAAGCCTTTATGGTCTCGGTTAGAGGGTTTGAGGTTCTCGCGCGTTGATGTCCAACATACTCATCATTTTGGCGGGAGCACATTCATGGCCGATCCATTATCTATCAACACATGGGGAATCAACCGTCCCTCCAGAGGCACCGTAATGTGTAAGGATTCGTTATGTTTCGCACCGTAAGGTGCAAGTCAAGATCTCGTGAAAGTAATGATATTCCCATACCGAGCCGTTCCAATCAACCGACATGCTTCATCTGGGGTAGCGTTGACGGATACCTTCGTCTTGGATAAGGCTTCTTCCAGCTTTAATTTGTGAGGGTAGGAGGACGTAAGTAGGGACCACAAAGAAATATCGGCTTGCGTTCTTTTCAACCGCGCGCATCGGGTCTTCCCGAACTTCTTCGTCTAGCCCGCGAGGATTCTCGAGAGGACCGAGGGTTAGAGCCTCGCAATCGTTTCCCTTTTCCGCATGGATCTCGGATTACTTACTTCCCAACATTCTTCCCGAGCGCGTCAACAGATTAACTTCTTGCCGGTCGTCAACCACGAACTCTTTGCTAGCTTCCTTGAGTTCGATAATGTTAGCGGGACAGAGTGATTGCGGTATGGCCAAGCCGCTTGTCGTATCTCATTAATGGTCAAAGGTGTTTCCCAACTAGCCGCTATTCTCGAGTTCCTCCAAGGAGATTGGGGATTCTCTAGGAGTCATTGAAGATATAGCATTAACAATCAAGCGTTCTTCGTAATCATCAAGTTCAACAATATTATTCACATCATGTAAATCATCGAGATACGTAACATAACAGTTATCTTTCATTTCATCGTAACAGAAATTACATCGCTTTCGACCCCATTACATCCATTGCTATCATCCCCAACTACGGGTTCCCCAAATTCTAATACATTAACAAAATAATCATTCTCAAAGTCAATAAGGTTCACATTGTTGTTCGGCAGAGGATTGTTGACAATAATCGGGCGAGGAGATTTTTCTATCTTCTTGTCGTCCACTAAACCCCGGATTATCTTCTTGAGAGTCAAACAGAGTTCGTAGTGTGCCCCGGAAATTGGTGAAAACGGCAATACTTGCTAGCATCCATGTGAGGATTAGGCGAGCAGACCGTAGTTCTCCAATGGCTTTATCATGCCGCCTCGTAGCAAACCGTTAAAAACTTCCTCCGTTGACATACCCAAATCATCAAACCTCGGTTGTGGCTTAAAGGGAAGCCTCATCACATTCTCGCATGTTGTTACCTCCTTTGAAGATTATTGATACTATTATCTTTGGCCGGTTCTCTTCCTCTCGGCGCCATTGCCGAGACAGATTGGATGCCCGATATCGGTAACTTCCACCACCGTTGTTGTTAGTGGTGTTTGCACTTGGAGTTTGGTTAAACAACTTATTCTCACTCCTTGCTCCCATCCCCACCATCTCTCGCAGATCCGGGGTACCATCCTTTCCCAATGGCTTCTCTAAGTGCCGGCTTAACACATGATAGAAAGATGTCCTTCTCGGTCTTGGAGGGGGATTGGCTCCGATAACTCGTTGAGCTTAGCATTCCAACGCTTGTAGAATTCTCGTGATTGACTCATCCGACTTCCGAATTGTCCCCACTAGATCATCCCGCGTGGTACGCCACTCCAAATTACCCTTGTACTTCTCCAGGAAGGCTTCGTTATCCGGCTCCAAGTAGTACGACATTCTTGCTTCAAAGCTAAAACCATGTAAGTGCCGATCCTTTCAAAGTTAGGTGGAAGTGGGAAGCCATGAATTCGGGAGTGCAGCCCATTGCCCCCATTGTCATCACATAAGTGTCTACATGCGTCTCGGACAAAGCGATACCATCAAAATCCAGCTTGGGCATCTTAAACTTGTGCGGCAAAGGTGTCACTTGGGCGGGATCCACGACTTTAAGACCACTAGAACCCACTAATCTGTCAATCCGTTGTTGCATCCGTTTCAAAGAAAGCAAATACTTCGGTGCCAAACTTGAAGTCTCGAGGAATTGCGGTGAGCCACCGTTGACGACGGTATTGGGAAATCGAATTAGGTCCCACGGGCAAAGCGGTTGGTGGAAGACCAAAAGTACTAGGAATTCCAATATTGCTGTCCAACAAGCTAATCGAGCTCGAATCTTGTTCCCATACATATCATAACCGTTGAATTGCCTACCGAGATTCTCGGGAGTTGTATTGCGCCGACCGACTTTTGTACCGACCAAAAGAAGATAATCCCGAGCCGACACACGGAGCCGAGTAAGGGGTGGAACCATAAATATGCCGAGTAAGGGTGGAACATACCGCCGGTTGAGAAAAACTGCCTTGAGTCCGGAACCGCTGTACCTTTGAGACACTGCCCCGAACTATCTCGATTTTCTCGAGAGCCGTGACGACCATTCTCACAACACCATACCGAACACCCCGATAACCATCCGGATACACACCGTACCGAGGCCGGGAAAAGCCGGTTCGAAACCGAGGTCCATGTCGAAACCGTGGTGCCGGGAGCATTAGGAGTTGGAGAAGCAAAGAGATCAAAGAAATTTGTGGGCCGACCGTCATTTCGCCGACACCTTGCCGGATAACCCGGCCATACCCTTGAGAAGACTGGGAATGAGTCTTCCTTGGTCACTTGCCACCATTCCCGTAGAAGCTACTTGATCGTAATGCCGAACGTAATTCACCTGGGAGGCATCGTATTGTAGCTAGGCCGGTTTGGCCGAGCAGTGTGAAGCGGATCCGATTTCGTTGTGGCTATCTTCCGTAATCTCTTCGTAGGAACCATCCTCTCGACGAAGTACCGCAATCCCTTTGGCTCATAGCTTCTACGAATCGGTTGTGAGCTTCTTCTTCACGAGACTTGGCATTTTGAACTAAGAGACAAGCCTCACGCTCCCGAGCTAGAGCGGCTTCCAAGATCACCCTCAATTCCTCCGTAGTCATCTCATTCAAACTTGTCCGACTCCACTGCCACCGAGCCTCCAATGGATCGAGCGTAAAAACATCTCCATTGCCGCACCATTTCGATTCTAAACCAACCGACACCGCTTGTACACGGATTAAACGACCTCCCGAAACAGATGAGCGGACCCAACTCGCCGTAGCCGCAGTGTAGAGAGGGGTTTATAAGGTGCTTGAAGGGAAAACTTTTTTTTTTTTTTTTTTTTTTTACTAGAGAGGGAAAGAAACGGACAGACTCACGCAAACACAAATTTATTTATGTTCAAGTATAAATTAGTATTTTAAATCCTAAATACAATTGGGAAAGGATAAGCCCTTATTCATGCTAACTATGCCTCGGGGAACCTAGTGACGCGACGTTCGAATTACATCAAATGTCTTGTTTTGAAACATATAATAGGTAATGATACCTAACCACACCCTAACATCTTTATGGAACGACGCGGTTCGTCCAAATTTCTAAGGAAATTTGGGCAAAGATAACGGGTCTTTTCGAAGAATTTCGAAGAAAATCCGGCATGACCTCTCGTCGGTACATGTTGGCAATGCGGCATGATCTCTCGTTTAGAACCCGCCACGAGAGGGACATGTTCCCACGTGAAATCATGGTGCATTTGGAAACATGCCCACAAGGTATGAGGTTTTGGGAGAAGGTATAAGAATCTATGTTATTTTTCAAAACAATTCATTTTTGTTGTAATGAAAACATCGTATCAAAAACCAACCGGTAAGGTTTAGTGTGGTACCACCTATAACGCACTAGGGGTTTAGGTTTGATTTCGTGCGCTCAAGCGTAGGCGAATTTCATGGCCGTCCGCGATGCCGTCAATCGCACCCGAGGGTTCTAAATCTAAGTGATGTAGTGTGCGAATGACTAATTTGTTTATTTGCAAAAACAAGATTTTTTTATTTTTTTTATTTTTTATTATTTTTTTTTTTAAGAAGAAAACACACACCCTCACACAAGGTAAACAGGAACAATAACCAAATGAGTCACGCTTTGGTCCAAGTGGACCGCCTCAAACCAGTCTTCGATGATCCGTTCGCCACCTTTGTCGCGTGACACAGACAACCGTGAGACAAAGGTGTCGCACGACTTGGGTGGTCACCGAACCAAGAAGCCTCAAATCATCAAATCAGCCCCCGCTTTACCATATCAAGAGCAACACAGAGATACCAATGCACAACAAATGACCACAAGCACAAAGGGCTCACAAGTTCCATAATCAACAAAATGTAGGCATCACAAATGATTATCGAATAATGTACACAACATGGATGCATTGGATGTTTTTGACTAAACGAAAGCTTGACCCACTTAACACTTGAAAAACAGGTTTTCAAGTGAAATCCCCAAATGAGTCGCCACCGAAATGTGCGCGCCGCCCGAAATTAGGAAAAATAGGAGTCGCCACGCCGTTTTAAGAGGAAACATTGAAAACCTTTGTTTTAGAGAGAAAACATGAGTTCGGGTCAGTTACGTGTTGGGAAGAACCGAGAGTTCACCCAACACGCCTCGTCCATAGACGAGTCTTTCAATCAAACACATCCAAGTAAATCCAAAGTGTGTGCAAATATCGATAATAAACGAAATGTGATAAAATGCATCTTATTAATTATGAAACGAGAAATTACATATTGTGACCCCATTATTTAGGGAGGCCACATCCCCGATACAAACAAACTAGAACAGACATTACAAAGGAAAAGAGTCACCGCAGATGGGTCATGTGTGTCGCATGACACATCGTACCCGAATGATCACATGTGTCGCGTGACACAGATCACTGGGACGAAGGTGTCGCGTGACACATATGAGCCTTCGCGTAAAACCTTACAATATGAACTCGTAAATTAATGTAAGCTATACGTATCTAATTAACAAGCCGAATTATGAACGAAAAACATAAACAACATCAAATCGACCCAGGGAGTGTGGATATGGGTAGATCCACACCCCCTGGGGGCTCAAACACCAAATTCAACCAAATCAATCAATATGAGCTTAATTACACAATCTATGCAAGTTAAACAGAGAGATTAGATTGGGATTCAAGAATTCGTATAGCTAGGATCTGATTACTGAATCCAAACAAAATAGAACTATAAAATTGCAAGGAATTAAATGAGAGAGAGAGAGAGAGAGAGAGGGTTAGGGAATTGTTACCCTTGTTGATTCCACGAATTCTATATCTAGTCAGATATAGAATCCTTCAATTCTTCGTTGTAGATCTCACAGCTCTGATCCAAGGGTTCCAATTGGTGTAGGTAGAGAATTGGGTTTGGATGAGAGGGATTAGTGGGTTGGAAGGTAGGAGAGAGAGAGGTTTTGTGCTTGGGACGCTCGTTACACTGCTATTTTGGCAGTAACAAGAGGCTAGAATTCGGATCCCCTTTCAATGAGGGAGGGTCTTATTTATAGGCCGCAGCTTGGCCGCCTTAGTATGTCGCACGACCTTACGCGTCCACTTTCCATGCCTCAAGCCGTCGCGTGACACAAGGTGGCTCAACCGCTTGGGCGCCAAAACCGCTCGGAACATTCCGGGAAAATACCCAAAAGGTCCAACAGGTTTTATTCCCAAGGGGTCCTTTGGCATGAATGATGTACCAAAAGGTACT
>JAFEMH010007362.1:57500-92695 GCA_022495995.1 Adenophora triphylla var. japonica
TAAGTTTCATTTGATTTGAACACAAAAAAAAAACTTAGTTTTCAATTTGGGCTGAATTATTACCTAGTAAATTAATGTTTTTTTTTAATTTTTTTTTCACCAAAATTCATCATTTTTTTCCCTACAAATCGATATAAGTTTCATTTGATTTGGACACAAAAAAAAATACTTAGTTTTCAATTTGGGCTGAATTATTACATAGTAAATTAATGTTTTTTTAATTTTTTTTTTTTCACCAAAATTCATCATTTTTTTCCCCTACAAATTGATATAAGTTTCATTTGATTTGGACACAAAAAAAAACACTCATTTCTCAATTATCCTTTTTCATTTTAGCATTCATTTAAAAAAAATCATTATATTTTTTTAACCTATAAATTGATGCAATATTTTTTTAATTAAGTGTGAAATATTTTTTTAATTATAAATAATAATAATAATTATTATTATTTTACTAATCATAAAAATAAAGAATATAAATAAAATAAAATAAAATAAAAGTAGTGGGATATAGAATGATGAGTTGGAGGGAGTTGAAATTTAATTTAAGTTAGTCATTGGAGTGGGGGTAAATGAAATGGGTAAATAAAATATTAGGTGGATGAGAAAAAGTGTAAAAAGTGTTAGATGAAATAGGAGAATGAAATGAAACCGTAGTCTAAGAATGCCCTAATGTAATGTGTATATGTGGCCATCGTTCATGAAAAAAGTACTTGTGATTGCAACGTCAGAACAGCTATGAGAGTCTGTTCTTCATTCCACGTGGCACTTGGTGGCATTTGGGCGCGTTCCTAAAACACTCTCCGTTTAGGATTATTTCAAATTAATGTTTCTAGTTTAATTTTATACGAAAATTAATAAAAAGTAAATGTTATAACCATAAAAAGTATAGTAGGAGAAAGAAAGTGAGTAGTGAATTTTTGTTTTGAAAATAATAAATGAGTTTTATTATCTATTTTAAATAATAAAACAACTAAAATTTTACTTTGAAACAAATTAAAAAGAAAAATAAAAATCTTATGGGCACAAAGAAAGTACAGCAGTTTTCCGTTAGTTGCCTATTAGCAACCTTCTATCCAGGGTGGCTTAGATAATTATATGAATCTGAACAATTAAGTTATTTATTTTGGTCAAATTAAAAACTCACAATTGGGATGAATAATAAATTTTGATCAACTCAAGTAGATGAAAAACTCCTCCCGAAAAAAATTAAATGTGATCTATTTAATTTAATTTAAATTTAACAAGAAAACTATCAAAATTGTTAAAATAAAAATAAAAAAACTAGTTATATTTTAAATGAAAATAATTAATATTTAATAAATCAATAAAATATGTAATTTTTATTAATGATGGTTAGACGAAATCAATTCACACATGAGAGAGAACGAGAGCGAGAGAGCTCAAGTTTAATATTAATATTGTATTAATATATATACAAATTAGAAACCACTAATTAAAAATATATATAATTACAAAATGAGAAAAAATATTATTACAATAAGAAATTATAATAATAAATAAACTATTATAATAAAAAATCATAATATATGATTGTGATTTGATCTATATCTATTATGTCCGCGCAATATGCACGACTAATATAACAGTCCAATATTGTACATAATTTCATGAATATAAGCTTGGTAAATCAGCATTGTAAAAATATTATCGAGTTGATATTTGTTGTTTATTTTACATTGCAATGACATGAATTTTACTCCCTCAGTCCCGGTCGAAATGTCTCAAAATTAATTATGCACGAGAATTAAGGAATGAATATATATAATGTAAAAAGTGTATAGTGAAATAAATATTGTGAGTGTGAAAAGTGATTTAGGAAAGAGAAAATGTGGTAGAGAATAGTTAGTGAATATTTATTGTGAGTATGACAAGTGGGTCCCACAAATAAAAAGTAATAAAAATCTTTCTTTTTTTGAGTTGGAACATTTTACGTAGCGATAGTGATAATTTTATGTCGAAATAATGATAATTTTACATCACAATTACATATATTTGATGTTAATTTTAAAATTTTACGTCGCGATGACGGTTTTTTTTATTGGGATTTATAGAGGATTTCGGCTTAATTAATATCGTATTCCTCGTTTGTTTGTTAGAAGAGGAAATTACATATTTGACCCTAATTGTTCCTTATTTTATGGTATCGAATTAGGCAACATGTGATCCGAACATAAAGAATCGTCCGAGGAATTTGTCTCCTAGGTCTGAAACATCGTGAGAAAGATAGTGACCTTTTTAATTTTTGTACTTTTCAGCAGTGTATTTCCAGCAATCATTTTTTTTGATTATTTTAGTCAATAAAGAAACCCTATCACTCAAAACCCCACTATCCAACTCAGCACAGTCAATAATCTCAAACTTGTTTTAGTGACTCCGCTCAATCACTGTAACCCCACTTAAATATCTAGCTCTAAAATTCATATCGACATAAAACATTTTGTACAGCTTACACTCATACACGTGTTCGTTTCGCGTTGGCACTTTCTCTCTCACAATCTTTCTATTATAAATAACCACCTCCTATTTTGAGTTCATATTCAGTTGCAATTCCATAAGTAGAAATCCTAAATTAAATATTCACTCTACTCCCCAATTTGAACCTTTTCCTGCTCCGTTAGCCTATATACTGATGGAAAACTTTTCTCAATTCTATGACCCATTGCCATCTGTATCTGATCCATTGTCACCGAGGTCGGAGTCATCGGATGGAGGGATTAGTGGCCGGAGAATAAATTTTTCCGATGAAGAAGTGATGTTGGCTTCTTGTCATTCAAAGAAGCGATCCGGAAGAAAGAAGTTTAAGGAGACAAGACATCCGGTGTACCGCGGAGTCAGAGGAAGGAATTCCGGCAAGTGGGTTTGTGAATTGAGGGAGCCTAATAAGAAGACCAGGGTATGGCTTGGGACATATCCCACTGCTGAGATGGCGGCTCGGGCTCATGACGTGGCAGCTATTGCATTTAGAGGGCGATCGGCTTGTTTGAATTTTGCTGACTCGTTGTGGCGGCTGCCGGTTCCGACTTCAGGGGAGACTAAGGATATACAAGAGGCGGCTGCTCTAGCGGCAGAGTCTTTTCGGCCATTGATATCGGAGGGAGAAGTGGAAGAGAGGATGGTGGAATCGCTAGATAAGGATGCTGACTCGTCGTGGACGATGCCTGTTCCGTCTGCCGGAAGTTCTAAGGATATTGAAAAGGTGGTGGAGCCGGAAACAGAGTCTTTTCAGACGTTGAGAATATCGGAGGAAGCGGTGGAAGAGAGACCAGTGGCATTGCCGGAAAATAAAATGTATATCACAGATGATGATACGGTGTTTGGGATGCCGGAGTTGCTTTCCGACATGGCTGAAGGGATGATGCTGACTCCACCGCACTGTGTGGAAGATGGGTACTGTGGAAATGACACGGAATTTGGTGTTGACATGTCATTGTGGAGTTATTCAATGTAATATTTCTGATAATTAGGACAACGATCGAGTGTTTATGGAATTGTCCACACAGTGGAAAAGAGAAAGGTCACGGAGGAGGAGAAAAGAAAGGGAAAAAAAAAAAAGAATCTTATGGTTCGGTCCTTCGTGAACCAAATATTTTTGCTGCTTTGTGGGTAAGCTTCTACTTTTTCTTCTTCTTTTTTTTTATTTTTTTTATTTTGTTAAATATTATTTGATTGACATGAAGTTTACCAAACATTATTGGGCACTATGCTCATCAGTATTATTAGTGCAGGTATGTGATACTGCAGGTATGTGATACTGCAGGTATGTGATGTTTCTACGGAAAATACGATAAGCTTTGAGGGACAAAATGGACAATATAGATATATGATAAATATGTTATAGATGATAAAATGGTTATTATTGATATTATAACCTCCAAGTTCTTACGGATGGAAATGATAGCCATTATGGGTAAATGGGTCGTTATGTTATGAATCTTAGGGCTAAAGCACATCTTCCCTATAAATATAAAGGGAGCCTCTCATTGCCACTAAGATGGAGGTACACACTCTCTGACTCTCTTATTCTCAAAACCCTAAAATTTCTATCTATCTGAATGTTTAATATTTATACACTCGAAGAATTGATTGATGATTCTCACATCAGAAGGTTTTGGGGGGAAAAGACCCCCCTAATGGTGCATTGTTTTGTAGATCGCTATTGGATATTCAATACCGTGGACAGTCATGTATTTCATCTAGCTTGGAAATTCTCGGTAAGTGAATTTTTGATAGCATCATTATGAAGTTTGAATAAGAAAGTTTTCTGAAAATTAAAAATCTATAACACCGGCACACACTCACCTCTTCAGAAAAAAACTAAAAAAAGAAAAGAAAAGCCTCTTTGAAATGCAGGACAAACACTCAGCAATCAAAGAATACATCATAGATATACATGGTTAAAATGAATTTATTATACTTTTGGTTTCAGGTCAAAGCTACTAAATTATCTGAACGGCTGAAATAAGCGCTAATCCAATTCATTTTTGACATCATTACATATAAATGAGGATAGTAATTTATAACACTTTTGAATATACTTCCAAACTTACAAATACTGAAAATACTATTTGATTGGACCACTAATTATTTAATAATTTAATTTAGTGATAGGATATACTCCCTCCGTCCCATTGATAGCTTCACTTTTTGTCAAAATGACTGTCTCGTTAAAAGCTTCACCTTTCCTAAAACGACAAATAATCTTTACTATTCCACCCACTAATTCACTCTCCTACTTTACTTTTATACTCACAACACTTTTCAAATTTAATATTCCATCCACTCATTCTTTCTCTTATTTTACTTTTATACTCATAACACTTTCTCCACTATCCTTTTTTACTTAATTTGCGAGTCAAACTCAAAATGGTGAACTAATCAACTGGCCGGACGGAGGGAGTATGATATATCAAAACATTTATAAAATTCTAGAAAGTTATAGGCAAAATTAAGATGAATAGATCTATTTGCAAATTTCTTATTACCTCTAGTACTATTAGTTCAAAAATACACTTTTTTCGTTCCAGCCAAAAGTTTAATAAATGAGGTGGGTTCAAAATAAAAGAAAATGTGAAAAAAGTCATGTTTTGTAAGTGTATATAATTAGATAGGAGAAAGAAAGTAACGTAGAGAATAGTTTGCGGATAATTTTTTGAATATAATATGTGGGATCCACCAATAAAGAAATAATAGAAACTAACTATCTTGAGATTTTGAACTTTTGATAGAACAATCTTCTGATTTGTTTTTTTTTTTTTGTTTTTAAACTTTCGACAGGAACGAATGAATGGAGTATGGCATTTTGGGAACAGTCTTATTGGGCAAAATAAAATATTCAACAGAAATTTCCTTTTTTATTTTCAGAAACACAGTCTTGCTTATTTTAGGTTCTCAATTTATTTATACTTCAATTGAAAATTTATATCAATTGCAATATATCTAATGTAAGTCTAACAATTGTTATTAATATTATTTTTTGTTGTAATGAAAATTTATGTTCAAATAATTATTCTAATAAATTTTAGGAATTTTTATCAATAAGACCTTGAAATAGGGTGAAATTTACCAATAAAAACAGTACATTTAGAATTCTATCTTCGAATCCAAGAGTTAAAATCAAAACGACCGTAGAGTCCCTGACCTATTTATAATAATTTAAATGGCCAAACTGCCCCTATTTATTCTCTTTCTCTCTCTATGCACAATTTCCTTTTCTCTCTCTCTATGCACAATTTCAATTCTCTTAACGCAATTCCAATTTCAGTTGATCGGGCAATTCCAATTTCAGTTGATCGATCTTCAATCATCTTTCGAGCAAGAACAAAGAAATCTGGCCAAGATTGCATCAAAATCTGACCAACCTCCATTAATTTCGGCCAAGATTGTGAAAGTGCTCTAGTTCAAGCTACTTAATTCACAAGATCTCTCTCTCTCCCTCTCTCTCTCTCTCTCTCTCCTCTCTCTCTCTCCTCTCTCTCTCTCTCTCTGTCTCTCTCTCTGACTCTCTCTCTGCATTCGAGCCCTAACCCGAAATCCCCCTTCTCAACTTTGAACTAATCGAAATCCCAAAATTCGTCACTTTCCAATTTTTTTCAGTTTGGGTCTATTTCGTTATAATAAATTTGGTTAGTGAACGGTTGAAATGATGAGAGAAGTGGGTGGAATATTTGAAGATGGGGTTGAAGAATCGACTCCTTCTTCTTCAAAATTTTATTTTACTGATGTGATACAAGTGTTAGTGTATTGATTTTTGAAAAAAATGAGGGAAAATTATTAAGTGTGTGTGTATGTGTATGTGTAATTGGAATTTTGTTTTCAAGAATTAAAGAACATTCAAAAATTGGTCTGTGCATACCTCGTTAAATTTTGTTCAACGAAGCGAAAAACCAATTGTGGTTTCTCTCTCTAAAAATCGGGATTTTGTTTTTGGGTTTCTCTTTCTAGAAATTGAGTGTTTGGGTATATGATGATATAGTTGAAAAATCTTCATCTCTAGGGTTTTTGGGTATTTGTTGATATAGATGTGAAAACTATTATACATTTATTTACATCAAAACTGTGAAATAGAATTCTCAGTTTATAAATGTGAAAATCATTATACAGTTATTTACATAAAAATTGTGAATCAAACTTCTCAGTTTATAAATAAAAAATGATAACTATTATACAGTTATTTACATAAAAAATGTGAAATAGACTTCTCAGTTTATAAATGTAAAAATCATTATACTGTTATTTACATAAAAAAGGTGAAATAGACTTCAAAACAGTGAAATAGACTTCAAAAAATGTGAAATAGACATTAAAAATGTGAAATAGAATTCTCAGTTTATAAATGTGAAAACCAATATACAGTTAGACTTCTCAAATATAAATGTGAAAACCATTATACAGTTATTTACATCAAAATGTGAAATAGACTTCTCAGTTTATAAATGTGTAAACTATTATACAGTTTTATACTCATGTGTGAACAAAAGATAAAAGATTTTCTCAGTTTTTTACAAGTGAAAAATAATTTTATTTATAAAATTTGAAATATATGATGGGTAAACTTGTTTGATTCATCTTGACGATGTGATTAAAATAGTGATTTTGAATAATTTTTTCGATTTTTAAATTTTGAAATATTGCATTTTAAAAATTTAAGAGAAAATAAAAAAGAAGAGAGAGAAAATGAAAGAGAAAGAAAGTAGTTGAGAGGCTGAGACTCTCAGCGTCAATACACTCGCAAGGGGGTATGAGGGGCATTTGGTTTAAAAAAAATTCAGAAACTTTTTGGCTAGTTTTGATAATGTTAATCCTTAAAGATAGTTTTTATTTGATTGATGGACTAATTGTTCAAAACCTTTAAAATTTAACTATTATTATATATTTATAGATTTTTTTTTTTTTAATAAGGTGGATTATTTGGGGAAGGTGTACGGTAACTGTGATTCGGCAATTACCTCTTTGACATACATCCTGTCTAGCCTAGGAGATGGAATAATTGAACCGAGGGTTTAGCCATGGTAAGGTCTATAAGAACACGTTCTCTTTTAACAATTAACTTGTAAAAGTTTGTGTTCGAGAATACATTTTTTTTTTCTTTGTAGTTATTTTTTTAAGGGCAAAATAGGAAATTGATAACTTAGTGAGGGCAAAATGAAAAATTTGGCATGTGATACTGTTCATTGTACTGTTCACGGAGGGATTGTGATTTACTCCCTCCGTCTCACGTGAGTGTGAATTTCTTTTCTTTTTGGGACGTCCTATATCAGTGTGGACTGTCAAAAATGGTAAATAATACTCCCTCCGTCCCACTATACTTGACACCCAAGGGGTGGGTTCAAAAACCAAGGAAAAAAATAAAATAAAAAAATGTGTGGTGGAAAATGAAGAGAGAGAATGAGTGGGGTAAATAGTAGTGTTGGTTGAATAAATGTGTGGTAGAAAATGAAGAGAGAGAATGAGTGGTGGGATAGAGTGAATATAAAAATATAAAAACTTGGTTATTTTTGGAAGGTGTCAAGTATAGTGGGACGGCCCAAAATGGAAAGAAGTGTCAAGTATAGTGGGACGGAGGGAGTATTCACTATTTCACCCACTCATTCTCTCTCCTACTTCACTTTTACACTCACAACATTCTCTCTCTTAATTATTTTTTCCACTCATTCTCTTTTCTATTTAATTTTTTATACTCACAAACACCCCCTTCACCTATTTTTCTATTCAACTTTGCCTTAATTCTCTCATTCAAAAAGTAGATTCACACTTAAGTGAAACTTACGTGGGACGGAGGGAGGGAGTATACTATACTCCCTCCGTCCCAACATAAGGTGCCCATTTTTTGCTTTGCACGTAAATTAATAAAATGGGTGAGAAAAAAATGTTGTGAGTGTAATTTGAAAATAGGAGAGAGAATAAGTGGAGAGAATAGTAAATTATAATGGTGTTGTGAGTATTAAAATAATATAGGAGAGAAAATGAGTGGAGAAAATAGTAAAGATTCTTTGCCAAAAAAAATAAAAAATGAAAATTTTTAACGAAACATCCAAAATGACAAAATGGAAAGCTTCTACTACTACTACTGGGAACGGAGGGAGTAGATTGTTTGGTAACCTTTTTTGGGAGCCAGAGTCTTTTCACCATTCCAAAATAAGTATAGTTTGTCGTTTGTGATTGTCACATCAGTGTTTGTTGAGTATGTTGTCCATTCCACTTGTCACTTGCACACTAACATCCGCAGTTAATCGTTGGTTACCGATTAGCCGCCTCCATTACTCGCTGAAGATTAATTTACAGTAATTTTTTTTTAGGACAAATTACAATTCGATTGCATATGTTTATATCAGTTTTGTATTTTGATTTTCAAATTGAAAGAGTTGTATATCGATTCCAAATATTGATATTTTATTACAAATTAACATAAAAACTAGCAAAATATTAATTTTTTGATGAAATTAAATTCATGTGCCATATAAATAACTTTTTAAATGTCATGCTAATTATTTTGTACAGAAAAATAAATAAATTAATACTCCCTCCGTCCCGTTCGAAAGGTCACAAATTTCCTTTTTGGGCGTCCCATTTAAAAGGGCACAACCCCAAAAAGGAAAGTTTTTATTATTTTTATACTCTTCCAACCCCACTCATTCTCTCTCCTATTTTACTTTTACACTTAGACCGTGTACAATGGGGGATGAAATGGGGGATGAAATCCCATTTCATCCAGCTCACCCACTCCAATGGGGGTATTAAATCAGGCTGAATGAATTAACGGGATGAAAAGTTTCATCCCGATTGAAAGCTTTTAATTTTTTTTACTTTTTTTTTTAACTGGACAAGGCTTCGCATTGGAGGAGCCTTGGCGCGTGTGCCTCACGCTCCGGATAGGCGCGTGAGGCGCAAGGTTTTTTTGTTTTTTTTTGTTTTTCCCGAGTTTGCCACGTGTAAGGGCCCCATTGGTCCAAACTTTATTATTTTTTCACCCAATTATTTAAACTCAATTATCTCATAATAAATTATTTAAAAATAAAAAGAAAAATTCACCAAAATTCATCATTTTTTCCCTACAAATTGATATAAATTTCATTTGATTTGAACACAAAAAAAACACTTAGTTTTCAATTTGGGCTGAATTATTACCTAGTAAATTATTATTTTTTTTAATTTTTTTTTCACCAAAATTCATCATTTTTTTTTCCTACAAATCGATATAAGTTTCATTTGATTTGGACAAAAAAAAAACACTTAGTTTTCAATTTGGGCTGAATTATTACCTAGTAAATTATTATTTTTTTTAATTTATTTTTTCACCAAAATTCATCATTTTTTTCCCCTACAAATCGATATAAGTTTCATTTGATTTGGACACAAAAAAAAAAACACTTAGTTTTCAATTTAGGCTGAATTATTATCTAGTAAATTATTATTTTTTTTAATTTATTTTTTCATCAAAATTCATCATTTTTTTTTCCCTACAAATCGATATAAGTTTCATTTGATTTGGACACAAAAAAAAAACACTTAGTTTTCAATTTGGGCTGAATTATTACCTAGTAAATTATTATTTTTTTTAATTTTTTTTCACCAAAATTCATCATTTTTTTCCCTACAAATCGATATAAGTTTCATTTGATTTGGACACAAAAAAAAACACTTAGTTTTCAATTTGGGCTGAATTATTACCTAGTAAATTATTATTTTTTTTAATTTTTTTTTTCACCAAAATTCATCATTTTTTTTCCCTACAAATCGATATAAGTTTCATTTGATTTGGACACAAAAAAAAACACTTAGTTTTCAATTTGGGCTGAATTATTACCTAGTAAATTATTATTTTTTTAATTTTTTTTTTCACCAAAATTCATCATTTTTTTTCCCTACAAATCGATATAAGTTTCATTTGATTTGGACAAAAAAACACTTAGTTTTCAATTTGGGCTGAATTATTACCTAGTAAATTATTATTTTTTTTAATTTTTTTTTCACCAAAATTCATCATTTTTTTTTCCCTACAAATCGATATAAGTTTCATTTGATTTGGACACAAAAAAAGACACTTAGTTTTCAATTTGGGCTGAATTATTACCTAGTAAATTATTATTTTTTTTAATTTTTTTTTCACCAAAATTCATCATTTTTTTTCCCTACAAATCGATATAAGTTTCATTTGATTTGGACACATAAAAAAAACACTTAGTTTTCAATTTGGGGTGGGGGTAAAAAAAAAAATACTTAGTTTTCACCAAAATTCATCATTTTTTTTCCCTACAAATCGAAATATTTTTTTAATTATAAATAATAATAATTATTATTATTATTTTACTAATCATAAAAATAAAGAATATAAATAAAATAAAATAAAAGTAGTGGGGTATAGAATGATGAGTTGGAGGGAGTTGAAATTTAATTTAAGTTAGCCATTGGAGTGGGGGTAAATGAAATGGGTAGATGAAATATTATGTGGATGAAAAAAAGTGTAAAAAGTGTTAGATGAAATGGGGGAGTGGGATGAAACCATTGTGGATAGTCTTACAACATTCTCTCTCCTAATTATTCCTCCCACTCATTCTCTCTCCTATTTAATTTTTCATACTCACAATATTTAACGTTTTTCTCTTTCTTACATCACTTTCCTTATTCATTTCTTAATTTCCATGCTAGGAAGCAAAATTGCCCTTTCGTGTGGGACGGAGGGAGTATTTAACATCAAAAGGATATATCTATATAACACTTGGTTAATAAAAAAAGACAATTCAAAAAAATAAATTAATTAAAAAAAACACGTAAATTAGTGAGTGATGGTGATTATGGTGCAAATAGTGATAGTGGTCGGTGATGTTGGGGTTAAAATGAATATGAAATGACTATTATAACTTTTAAAAATTCAAATGCTTGACGCATTACATGGATTTTGTCAAAAAAAATAATCACTTCGTTGAATTTTATATCATTTATCTAAAAAATGTTAATGTTAATAATCAGATTGCATATTTTATCAATATTCAAAACCAAATTATAACAATAATACAAATATCTATATTATAAATCATACCATTGTTTTGAACAGTGGTGTGAATAGTTTCATTCGTGGAAATGACCATTTTGCCCTCACTATTCACTTCCTTTCCCATTTCGCCCTTAAAAAAAAAAATTATAATTTTTTTTTTTTAAATGTGGCCTTGGACACGGGCATATTTAAAAAAAAAATTAAATTTAAAAAAAAAAAACAAAACAAAAAACGTGGCCTTGGACACGGGCTTAGGCTAGTCTATATTATAAATCACACCATTGTTTTGAACAGTGGTGTGAATAGTTTCATCCGCGGAAATGACCATTTTGCCCTCACTATTCACTCCCTTTCCCAATTCGCCCTTAAAAAAAAATTAAATTAAAAAAAAAATTAAATTTTTTTATTTTTTTTTTAAAAATAGTTTTTAAAAAATGTGGCATTGGACACAGGCATATTTTTAAAAAAAATTAAATTTAAAAAAAAATTTAAAAAAACAAAAAAAAATAAAAACGCGACTCGAACACTACTAGTTTCAAGTAGTTAAATAAATTGCAATTTGCATTTTTTTTATAGGAGATAGAATAATTTAACCTAAAAAAGTACAGTTTGTCGTTTGTGTTTGTCACATCAGTGTTTGTTGAGACTCTTGTCCATTCCACTTGGCACTTGCACACTAAAGTCGGCAATTAATCGTTAGTTGCCGATTAGCCGCCTCCATTACTCGCTGACGATTAATTTACAGTAATTTCTTTTTGTTTTTATAAAAAATAATTAAGGACCACATAAATCCCGAATCTTCAAGATAAGATAGGATAAGATCTTTCCATTTTCAATTTCTTTTACGTTTTTTTTGTCTTAATCTGGGATGGTTTTGAAGATATCTTTTATGGCATCAATTTTTTTTTACTTAATCCCAGCTGTCACCCCAAATTCTCCATTACATGTTTGCTACGCGAAAGTCAAAAATTACTATGGATAAACACATCCTAAATATGTTTATATTCAGATAAATCTTTAACAAATAGAACTACTAAATTTAATAGGGAGAGTGATCGGGAAATTCTAAAAAAGTTTCATAATGTTCGAGAAGTTCCTTCACCATGTTGTATTATAGATGCAGTATTTTATTCACACAAGAGTGAATATAATAATATTGCATGCAGAATTATATATTACTGCATAAGAACTTTCAGATCATTTCGATTTAATGAGAAACTTGAGGGGAAGTAATTTGTTCAAAAAGAAACTTCCTCATCAAATTTCCAATTTAATATCTTTCTCCGTCCTCATTAAACAACTCACTCTTCTCCTAAAGACCGAACATTTTCCCGTTTCGTTAGTTCAAGAATTTCGAATGGAAATATTTTCTCAATTATATGATCCGTTGTCGTTCAAAGAGATAACAATAATTTATCAAATAAATTATTAACCTAATCCAATCTAGATATTATAGTTTGAACAATCCAAATGCTTCAGGGATTACACCCAAATTTGCAAGAATGCAATTTTATAAATTATCAAAGTTTTCCCTTTTACAAAATCCTAACAAACTATTTATACTACTAAAAAGAAGATTATAGAAATTCTAAATAAATAAAATCTTAATGACTTATTTAAAACTATTTACGCATGAGGGATATTTTAGTTGATAGAGTTTTAAGTAAGTAATTAGGGTTTTATTTTTTTAGGATTTCTAGAATCTTGTTTTTATTAGTATAAATAGTTTGCTAGGAATTTTGTAAAAGGGAAGACTTTGATAAATTTATAAAATTGCATTCTTGCAAATTTTGGTGTAATCCTTGAATCATTTGGATTGTTCAAACCCTAATACCTGATTTCAGTTAGTTCAATAATCTTTTCGATATATTATTGCTATCATTGTTGATTTACGCTGCGTCAATTGGTATCAGATCAGGTTAAATCCTTGGAAGATGACGATTATCGGAGGTAATAACAACGACACATATGATGTTATTCTTGCAATAAATAATCGACTGACTCGTGTTCGATGGATGGCAGGAAACATATTTCCTAGAGTTGGAGGAGGAAGATTTGGACAAAGCTGACCGGCATTGACGTTTGCAAGAATATAAATTAATGGTAGATCTAAAACTAGCAGCTACAGAACGATCGGTTAGGCAGCGACATAGTATGGAAGCCAAATTTTATGCTGATAAATTCGATTATTATACAGAGAAAATTCAGATATTAGAAGCACGAAGATCTGCAAAATATGAATTGTTGCAGAATCACAAGAATAGTGTCAATCCTAGACAACGGGCAGGGGATTGCAGAGAACATGTATGACACGTGTAAAACCCACTTCAACGTAATTCGCCTACCGAAGGAACGGAGAAAATTGTTTTGCAGTCGGATCAGTGAATCAAGATTTCAAATGAGATAAGGTTAGCAATAATTTTCTTTCCATGATGGGAGATTCAGCTTAAAAAGACATAATTTTAGAGCTAAATAATGATAATCTCACTTTAGAGGAGAAAAAGGTTATTTGTGGATTGGGGGTAGAATTGGGCAATGTTGAAGGGAAGGAGGATGGTGAATATTAAACTGACCTACAACATGGTTATTTATTATAGGATAGAGAGAAATGTGTGGCAAATATATTTTTTTTAATAAAAATGAAGGTCTATATTATTAAAAATTTGTTCTAAAGTGTATACTTTATATTAAAATAACTTTCATCTCTAATTGATTATTTACCTTCTTTTTTTTCCGAACTGATCATTATTTATTTCAAATATTAAAAGTGTAAAAAAGTATAGAAGAAAAAACATAAGTATACTATATACTTCTAAATTTTCTCAATCTCGAAGAGTCTCTAAGTATACTATATTATTGACCTCTTTTTTTTGTGGCTTCTGCTTGAGATCTTTTTTTTTTTTTTTTTTTTTTTTTTTTTTTTAAGAGCCTTTTGCTCGAGCTTTGTTTTTTTTTTTTTTGAAGCGCTTGAGGGCGAAGACAAGCCCCTGGCTTGGAAGTTGACATGGGTCAGTCGTTTTGACGTTGAGTGACCTTCAGATGTCCTTTGATGTTGCCGCCGTCGTTTGACTTGGTCAAGGTGATGGTGGGGGCATGCTCTTGAAAAGTGTGTAGCTTGATGGAGGTCTTGGTTGACATTCAAACTTTTGATTTTTTTGTGTGTTTTTAGATCGGACCAATTAAGGTTGCCTACGTCCCCTGACTAGAGTGGCTCAGTGTCCGCGTAGTTCGACACTACATGGAGTGCCAAGAGATGCACAATTTGTTCTTCTTTAGGCAAAGTATCTCGCGAAGTTTGCTTCCGCTGACCGGATTCATGAAGCGGATTGCCGTCTAGGTCCTGTCGCTTCATGGCACCTCCGAGAAGATCTTTTGAACCACGAAAGGGCCGATCCATGCTTGGTTCCCATTTTCCCAGCTGGTTGGGTTCGAGTGGGAGGCTTTTCTTTCGAGTACTAGATCGCCTTTCCCGATGTCTCGGACTTGACTTTCTTGTCGAAAGCTCTAGCCATCCCGCTTTGGTAGGCTCTGACGTGTTCCACGGCCTTTAGTCGTCGCTCGTCTAGCAGAGCCAATTCGTCCGTGGGCGGCTTCTCGAGCCATTCGACTTCGTTGATTTCATTTTTCAGCAGCACTCGGAGTGAGGGAATTTCCAATTCAATGGGAAGGACTACTTCCATCCCGTATGTCAGGGCGAATGGAGTTTCTCCCATGGCTGTTCTGACTGATGTTCGGTAAACCCAAAGTGCAAGGTGCAGCTTCTCGGGCCAATCTCGTCCTCGGGTGGTCATTTTTCAGATGATCCGTTCGAGGGTTTTGTTTGCTGCTTCTACGGCGCCATTCGTTTGTGGCCCAGAGAGAAGACTTGTGGCGCTGTGATCTTGAATCTCGGCGCCAGTCTGTCTCATTCTCCCTCGAAGTGGGAGCCGTTGTCTGATATGACTTCGTTCGGGATGCCGTATCGGCAGATGATGTTTTCCTTGAGGAAATGCGCGGCTTTCTTGGAGGTGAGTACCTTGTAGGACTTGACTTCGACTCATTTGGTGAAGTAGTCGATGGCTACCAAGACGATTCGCGTCGTTGCTACTCGGGCGGAGCGATCTTCCCGATGACGTCGATTCCCCATGTGGCGAAGGGCCAGTGGCGTAGTCATGCAAGAGAGATCGTGAGGAGGTAGATGATTGAGGTTGGAGAACCGTTGACACTTGTCGCAGCCTTCTGACAAAGCTGGATGCATTCTCGCTCCACGGAGATCCAAGAGTAGCCCATTCGAAGAATGATTTGCATCGTGGCTCGGCGTTCATGTGGGGACCGCAAGCCCCATTGTGGACTTCTGCTCATGAGCTCGCTTGCTTCTTCCCCGGGTCGATGCAGCGTAGGAGTGGTCCTTGGTAGCGTTTTTTGTACAGCATGTCCCCAAGGATGACAAAGTGAGAGGCGAGGCGTTTTAGGGCCATGATGCTCTTGGCTTTGGCTCCTTCCCTGCGTTGACCTTCCTCGTTCATGAAGGCGGTTTCCCCGTTTTTGAGGTATTGGAAGATCTGGTTGTACCACGACTCATTGATGGGCTTGGGTTCTGGTTTGATCTCGCAGCAGTAGGCAGGAATTTCTTTTCGTCCGACTTTGAAGGGCTTGATTGCTTTTCCCTCAGGGATTTCCACGAGTGAAGCCAAGGTGGCTAAGGCGTCTGCAAACTGATTTCGGTCTCTCGGCAAATAGTGGAAGGTAACCTCTTCGAATTGTGTGATGAGGTCCTCCATGCAGGCGTGGTATTTTTGCAAGCCTGGGTCTATGGTTTTCCACTTGTTGGAAACTTGGTTGATGATCAAGGCTGAGTCCCCATAGACCTCGAGTTTCTGGACGTTCCTTTCGAGTGCGGCCTGTAGTCCGGCGGCGCAGGCTATGTATTCGGCGGCATTGTTGGTTACCTCGAAATTGAGCTTTATGGCGATTGGGGTGTGCTCATCCTTGGGGTCGACCAAAAGCATACCGATGCCATTTCCTTTTTTGTTGGCTGCTCCATCGAAGAACAGTTGCCATCGATTTTCACCTTCGAGGGCGAAGATTCCTTCGTCTGGAAATTGTGGTTCAGGGCCTCGAGCCTCGTTGGTTGGGAAGTCAGCCAGCTGTTCGGCCATTGCCCGTCCCTTGATTGACTTTTGGTTCACGTACTTGATGTCAAATTCCGCTAGAAAGAAAGACCATTTGGCAAGCCTCATTGACAGAGATGGTTTGTCTAAGAGGTACTTGACTGGGTCCATTTTGGAAACCAAGTGCACCGTGTGCGACTGCAAGTAGTGTCGTAATTTTCCGACGACCCATACTAGAGCTGCACAGGTTTTCTCGAGGGCTGAGTAATTGAGTTCGCTGCCTTGAAACTTCAGATTGACGAAGTAGATGGCGTTCTCGACTCGTGACTCTTTCTTTTCTTGACAGAGCATGGCTCCAATTGCGGTGTCGGTCACAGTTAGGTATAGCAACAGTGGCTTCTCCTCGTGGGGAGGACATAGAATCGGAGGACTCACAAGGTATGCCTTTATTTCTTCAAAGGCATCTTGGCATTCTGAGTTCCATTCGACGTCGGCATTCTTCTTCATTAGTTTGAAGATTGGCTCGCACATGGAGGTCAATTGATTGACAAAGCGGCTGATATACTGCAGGCGGCCCATGAAGCTTTTCACCTCTGTTTGAGTTTGTGGTGGCCTCATTTCGATGATGGCCTTGATCTTTTGAGGATCAACCTCGATGCCTCGCTCAGTGACCATGTATCACAAGACTTTGCCTCGGCTGACCCCAAATGTGCATTTGACAGGGTTTAACCTCATCGAGTGTTTTCGGAGGCGGTCGAAGAACTTTCTCAGGTCTGTGAGGTGTTGTCCATCTGATCCCTTTGAGTGGACGATCATGTCATCGACGTACACTTCGATCTCTTTGTGGATCATGTCGTGGAAGAGGGCGGTTGCTGCCCGTTGGTAGGTAGCCCCAGCGTTCTTTAGTCCGAACGGCATCACTGTGTAGCAGTAGGTTCCCCAGGGGGTTGTGAAGGCTATTTTTTCTTGATCTTCTTCGGCCATCTTGATTTGATTGTAACCAGCAAACCCGTCCACAAAGGACTTGACCTCGAAATTGGCTGTAGTGTCCACCAACATGTCGATGTTCGGTAGTTGAAAATCGTCCTTGGGACTTGCTTTGTTGAGATCTCGGAAGTCCACGCAGTAGCGCACTTTTTCATTGGCCTTGGTGACCGTGACTATGTTGGAGAACCAAGTAGGGTACTCGATCACCCTAATGAAGCCGACGTGAAGCATCTTCTCGATCTCTTCCTTGACTTGCAAAGACCATTCTGGCTTGATTTGGCATAGCTTTTGCTTGATAGGATTAGCCTCGGGATTCAAGGGGATCCGATGTTCTACAATGTTTGGATCTAATCCGGGCATGTCTCGGTAAGACCAAGCGAACACGTCCACGAACTCTTCGGCAAAGGCAGTCAATGCGTTTTGCTCTGCGCCGGTGAAGAAACTTCCGATTTGCGTCTCTTTTGGCTCTTCAGCAGTTCCCAAATTCACTTTGGTTAAAACCTCCTCAGCAGCTTGGGCCCGATTTTTCTCTCGTTTGACAACATGCTTAAAGATGTGCTTAATGTATTGTTCGTTTAATGTGTCTGCTTCTTTATCAAGTGAGTCGTTATTAACTGTTTGTGTGTTAGTTAATTTATCAGTTGTTAAATATGCAATGAGAGGATACTCGGAAAGATCGAAGCATTCATTAAGAGCATACGGGAATACATTATTGGCAATGAGTTCGTAATCTTCTGGCGTGAGGCCATCATATGACTCTAGAGACTCAAATTCAAAGATAATGGACTCAGGATGGGTTTTGACACTGGACTCTAGGACTCAAGGGGTCAGACCAAGTTGTTCGATCATGTCCCTTTTGCTGGCGGTGGGTCCGGAGAAGGTGGCCCAGTTATTGAGTGGCAATGAGCTTGATAGGAGGCGGGGTTTAAAAGGCTTTGTGTCACCGTTCTCGATCATGGCTATCATAGAGTTATCAGAAACAAAATCGATTAGGTCTGGCATCTCGATTTCTTCGTTGAAGAGCAGGTGGAGCAGGGGCTCGTTCCAAGCATTGTCTACGGAGTCTTCTGCTCTTGTCTTGGGCATTGCTAGCTCGAATGCTGACTCGTCCCACTTGTTGGGGGCAGGGGTGTTGACAGAGAGTTTTTCGAGTTCTTCTGCCAAAGAGGGGGTTTTCTCGAACCAGAATTCATTGTGAATAGTGGTGGTCGTGGGTCCCAGCAGAGGTGGTGTATCGAGAAATGCTCTTCTGACGGGATTTGGCTTGAGGCCTCTGAATCTTGCCAGGTTCCGCTGGAGCTTGTCCATGGTTGTCGGCTAGCTTTGTTTGGCGTTGATCAGCTCTGTTCCCTTTTCTGTGTCTTCGTTCAAACTGTCGGCTTTCTTTGTGAAGTACCTGGTCATGTCGAAGCTGTAAGGGCGGAGATCAGAGATTGCGTATAAGCCTCTTTTGCCATTGGCGGAGCGTTTCCGTGCAGCTTTTCTATCTTCCGCAGTGTCTTCGGGAGTAGGAATGTATCCCAGGCCATGGAGGGTATTTTGCTCTTTGATATTGATGATTTGTTGGGTACCCTGATGGCGTTTTCCCAAACCAAGCCCCGGGATGTAGTTCATGCGCTTCATCATTTCATTGGGGGAGGGATCTGGTCCCAGATCAAAGGCAGGTTTATGTGGCACACCTGGGCCTTCGGGCTTTCGATGGTGAACCCTGTCAGCATCATGCCATCATTATCGTGTTTGATCTCTAGGACCGGGACGCCGTTTGTGTCGGTCTCTTCGGTGACTATGCTATCACCGTAGATGATGGTAAGGTCTGTTCCTTGGACGAACTTGACACATTGGTGGAGGGTGGATGCCACCCCATTGATCTGGTGTAACCAAGGGCATCCCAGGATGGCAGTGAATGTGATCGGGATGTCGATGACTTGGAAGTCGGTAGACCATCTCGCTTCCGAACCACAGATTCAGGGTGGCTATTCCCAAGACTGAGCGAGATGTCGAATCGTATGCCTTGATTGTCTGAGTTGAGGGTTTCAGATCAGTGGTCTTGATCCCGAGCAGATCCATCATTTTGGATGGAAGAACGTTCATGGCTGATCCCCCATCTACCAAGACCCGAGGGAGACGACGCTCATCAAGTTGAACTGTTATGTAGAGAGGCTCATTGTTTGGCATTCAAAAGATCATCTTCAAACTTAAAAGCCGACATTTGACACTCAAAATCATTTAATGCTTTTTTCCCGTAAAATTGCTAACAATGAAATGCCCGGTTCAAAACCGGAGTTCGACATTCGAACTCTCTTTCAAAAACGCGCGAAGTGAAGTTTGGCATCCAAACGATCATCTTCAAACTCAAAAGCCGACGTTTGACATTCAAACGCTCTTTTCTTAAAAGTCAACATTTGACAATTAAGTTAAACAGTTAAAATCAGTACTCGCGCCACTTTTCCTAAAAAACTCCAAAATCGACGTTTGTCATTCAAACGCTCGCCTTTTCAAACAGAATCACAAAAATCAACGTTTGACATTCAAACCAAGATTAAGCTTGTCATTCAAGCCCCCATTTCAAAAATGCAAACACACACACACACGCACACATTTTCGAGAAAGGTAGAAAGACTCGTCATACGAGGCGTTTCGGGTGATCTCAAAATACTCTTCCCGAACGTAACGTGACCTCCGAACCTAACAATCTCTGGTACTCAAAAAAAGCTTTTTTCTCGTTTTTGCTACCAATAAAAATGACACCCCGTTTTCAAATCCTTTTCCTAAGTTTTTGCTGCCAATAAAAACGATACCATTTTCCAACCTAAAGCCGTTTTTCAAGGTTTGGGCTCAAAATACAAAATCGTGTGGCGACTCCTCTCCTTCCCGAAAGCGAGGTCTCAGATACCAATCCCGCGAAAGACAACCGCTTTCGCCGCGCGCGAAATTCGGGTAATTTCAGTATGCCTTCTATCAGAATCAGATAACCAATGGCAACCTTGGCCTGGAGGCAAAAAAAATAATTATGCCCGCACCTTTTCTGCCCCAACAAACAAATTTGACAAGTGGAACCAGAGGAACATCCTGGTCATAGAGTCCAGGTTTGGGTGGTCCTTCTCAAACCTTCCAGTCCTGTTCCCCTTAGGATTGCTGCTACTTCTTATCCTGACCCAACTGCCTCCGAGGACCTTCAGATTGCTCTAGCCCAATTTGTTGGTCCCAAAGGTGGCAACAAAGGGGAAAATACAGCAAGAGGGGGGTGAATAGCTGTTACAAAATTTTCGCCCTCTTTTGAAAACTAAACCTCTTGCTTACAAAACCTCTTGCAGTTGATAATACACTGCAAGTAGAATTGTAAAATGCACAGCGGAATAATAGAGTATAAAGCGGTTTTGGTAGAGGCGGTTTGTAAAGCGGTTTGGTAATGCGGTTTGGATAAGTGCAGTTTTACAAACAAGTGTGGTTTTGACAATGTTAACACCAAACACTATTTCACAATAATGGATAACTAAATAAAGATCAAACAGAGACAGAGATAAACAATTAGTAATCACAAGAAATATAAATGCAGAAATATAAGAACACGTGATTTGGAGTGGTTCAATCGATAAACGATCTACGTCCACTACCAAGATGGTTAGTCTTGGATTTTCAAGAGTGATTTTACTATTGAGTATGAGAGATTACAAGTTACAAAGATCGATACTCAAATCTAAAATCTATTCTATGAAGATCAAATCCTAAGACTATAACCAGTGTATCTCAAATGATTAATCTATGTGATTAAACAAGTGAGGTGTGTGTGTGAGAACAAGATCAAGGCTCTTTAAATCTTTGAGATGTAGAGCACAATAATTCTTGATGGTGTTAAGGCTTGATTTCTGGGCTGGGGAATATTTCTTGAAGTTGGAAGATGAAGATTCAAAGGACTTATGAATTTCTGGGCAGAGCTTCAGCTTCTATGAACACAGCACTTTCAAATTTCTCAAGCAATCTTCAAATGGTGAAGATTAGGGGTATTTATACCCAAGCATCAAGGAACTAGCCGTTGGACACAGCTGTTGCAAGGACAGTACTTGATGCTTTCCCATTGGTCCACAATATCCACTTTTGTCCTTTGGTACAGCTGCTACAGGTAAAGCTGATCAGGCTCCAGCTGCAAGCAATGAGGTTAGGACACCTGTCACCTTTTCAAGATCCTTGCAAATCTTCTCTGACATTAAATCACGTGACAAGATTTAGTGGTTGACTTTTGATATTGCTGACGTGGATTCCAACGGTAAAAAGGTGGTTCACTTCAAGTCTTCAATCATTGGATGCGGTCTGGTGTGGAGCGGTTGGTGATGCGGTTGATTACACCAGGAGGTTGCAAAGCGCGGTTGGAGTTGAACTGCACAGGTGCGGTTCATCAAGCGGTTGCACTATAGTAGTTCAAGGAGCAGATTCAACTAGGAGTTCCACATGCGGTTGCATGTGCGGTTCATAAGGACGATTTTGAAACTGCTGAACTGCAACTCTCCAATCCAATGAGTCTTGTGCCAGTCTTCAAGCCTAAATTTAACCTATTCTATAAAATGGGCTTAGAGAAAAAATTGAAGTCTAAGCTTCATTACATAGGGTCCTAAAGTCCTTAAAATAGACAGGAGGTTATGGTATCAATCAAATCTATTACAAAATAGGAGGGTTAAAACATGTATACCCAACAATCTCCCCCTATTTGATTGATGCCATTACCTACTATAACTAAAGCAAACATTGTACTTGGTAAAAACATGTCCATAAGAATTAACATGGTAATTCATGTCCCAATTCAATGCACACACAAGCTTAAGCTATAGATTTCTATACTATCTGAAAGATAAAAACTTACAATATGGAAAGTATAGAAATGCATTCAGTGCACTTGAAAAGATATGAGTTTAAGTTTAAAGTGTGGTTTAAACAGAATGTTTAACCTTCATTTCAAAAATATGATTTTAAGTTGAAAATATTTGAATGAGGTTATAAACCATAAGCGGTTTCATTGTTCTACAAACAAGCAGTTTGATGTGAACAAAGTTTTGGAACCATGATGCAATTTCCATTAATTCCTTAAGCAGTTACAGATTACAAGGAATGAAGGAAAATTGCAGGGTTACAAAAACAAAAGGTTGGACAAAGGAAATACATGAAGTGCGGTCCAACAAAACAAAAGGAGTTCAGCAAAGGAAAAGAAATTACAAGGAAGGAGCGGTCCTAATGCTGACGCGGTTGGTGTTGATGATGATGCGGTTGCTGGGAATGCTGATGGCGCGGTTGATCACGACGCTGGTTCACTTCTTGATTAGGCACTTGCGGTCCGGAAGGTCTATAAGCTGAGCTTTCACCCAGTGTTCTAAAAGACCCCGCCTAAGGGCGCCTAGGCCCTGCCTAGGCGCTAGGCCCCTCTCCGACGCCTAGTTCTAAGCCCCGCCTAGGTCCCGATTAATCCCGACTAATCCCGACTAGTCCCCGCCTAGGCGCTAGGCCCGGCTCCCCCGCCTAGCATCCGCCTAGCGCTTTTTAGAACCTTGCTTTCACCACAAATATTTCTTCTTAGGGCTCTGACCTCTTCAGCTTGTCTTCCAATAGTAGTCTCCACAGCTCTTAAAGCGGTTACAGATTGGGCGGTTGAAGAATTGATGGCATCAACAGATCTGGTGTTGGCAGCAACACTTTTTTTGATTTCACCTGAGAAAAGCTCGATAGAGGAGTTGAGAGAGTTGTATAATGTGTGAATCTCCCCCTGAATGTCTGCGGTCTAGTTGGAGAGAGATTCTCTCAATGGTTCCAGATCAACAGAGACATTCATGGAGGTTCTCAACTCCTTGATAGAATTGTCCAGCTTCAGGTTGAATCCAGCCTTGAGATTCTCAAACCTGAAACTGATATCATCATCAAAGGTCTTGATTTTGTCTTTGAGACTATCTCCCACAATGTTAAGGTCAACATTGATTCTGGCTTTTAGGGAGTCCAGCTCAGTGAGAATCTTAAGTTCCAGGGCATCCAGGGCGGCTTGGGAAGGGGCGGCTGAAGTTGAAGCTTGTTGTTGCGGTTGAGTTTCTTGAATGGATTTCATGAAAGATGTAAGAGCAGAATTAGTGGAGGAGACAAATTCATTAGAAAGCTTGGTGAGCATTTCTTGAAGTTGAGTTTTTGACACAGCATCACCCATAGCTCTGAGAACTCCTCTAGCCAGATCTTCCTTGAATCCTTGAAAACATGCTGTTGCTGCGGTTTTAAAAGCTTCAGCGGTTTGGGTTGTAGGAGCGATTTGGATTGTGGATCTTCTCTCCCCCTTAATGGCATCAATCAATTGGGCTTTAAGGATGGCCATTTCAGTGGTTTGAGAGTCCACCTTGGAATGCAAGGTTCGGTTTGAGGCTTCTAGGGAGGAGTTTGAGGCAGCCAAGGCAAGGTTTGATTGAGTCAATTTCAGCATATGGCCTTGGTTGACTATGAGTTGGGATTGGATGAGCTGAAGGGTAGAGAGTATTTGGCAGTAGTCAGAAGGGACGGTTGAAGTGGATGGAATTTGGGTAAAGGATGGAGGCGGTTGAGATTCAGTGGTAGGAGCGGTTTGAGGCAATGGTGATAGAAGGGTTTGGAATATGCGGCTGGCTGGGACTGTATAAGGTGAAGCGATTGAGGGAGGAATTGGAAGTGTTTGGGGTAAGGTAATTGGTGCAGTTGAAAGAGGTGTGGTTGAAGGAGGAGGAATGTTTGAAGTAGGAATGTTTGAGGTGGTTGGGTTAGATTTAGATAAAGAACTGGTTGAAGTAGTATGAATTTCAACAGAAGGAGATTTCTGAGGAACTGGGGAATTCACAGGGATAGAAGAATTGGGAGGAGGAGGAGTATTGGCGCGGTCAGGAGAAGGGGTTGGATCGCGGTTTAGATTGGAAATAGAGATAGCAGGAGTGCGGTTAGATAAGGGTGGGGTTTGGGCGCGGTTTGAATGAGGAGGGGAATGAGAGCGGTTAGAGTGTTGAGGAGAATTCTGAGGTGAAGGAGTTGGGGTTCTGTTTTGGTTAAAAATGGAGATAGCTTGGCCAACTGATGGTCTAGAGGTCCATGTGGAAAAAGCAGGGCCTAGAGAAGGTTGAACTGAGGGGGAATGGGAGTGAGAATTTGAAGTGGAATGAGAAGGTGATTGGGAAGTGGAATGGGATGAGGAATGAGATGAAGGTGGAGAAGGAGTAGGAGGAGGTGGTTGACGGGCAACTCTGTGAAGAAAATGTTTGGGGCCTTTGGTAGGAGTTTTCTTCTTGGCCAATTGTTTGAGTCTTCGTTTCTTGGCTTTCTCCCCCTGAGCGGTTGCTACTCGTCGCGGTTGAGGAGGAGAAGGCGGTTGGGAGTTGTCAGGTGAGGAGTGATGAGAGTGTGTAGGGGATTAAGGTGGTGTTGGAATAAGAGTTTGGGTTGGGGGCGGTTGAGTGGTTGGCTGCGGTTGAGGTTGTGGGGGCGGTTGGGTTTCAGCTTCCTTTGATTTTCCATGAGCAGCCCTTTTCTCAGCCGCCTCTCTCTCAATCCTTGCAAGCTCAGCCTTGTAAAAGGCGGTCAGATCTTCATCAGACAACTTAGCCAGGTCTGCTTTGGTTTGCTTGGCCTTCTTAGCTCTAGCAACCAAGGGAGGAATGGTTGCATCCTCTTCTTCTTCTTCTTCAATCTCATCCAGAAGAGACATCTTCTCTTTTCCTTTCTTGCTAGTTCTAGCACCAGTTGCACCACGCGGTTTAGCAGGTGCGGTTCTGGTCTTCTTAGCAATTGGTTCCTCCACAGTTTTTTTTTTTCTTGACACCTTCTTGATAGCCTTGCCCAACCCCTTGACTGCGGTTGCAGGGGTCATCTCCACATAATGTTCCTTGGGCTGGAAGGTATCAGCATCATAGAGAGCCTTGTATTCATCGTTTCCAAAATAAAATCTAAAGTTATGGCAAGCCTTAAGTCCAAGGGATTCTAAATTTCCCCAATGAATACAAATATCAGGGGTAGTGATTCTCAAGTCTTCCAGGTGCTGGTAATTTGCAAATAGTGCGGTCAGCAGTCTGCCAAAAGGTCTCCATCTGATATGCTCATCTTTAGTCTTCAACTGATATGCATCAATGCTGCTGGCCAGTTCTCTCATCAAAATCTTAGGCCAATGGAGCTTCATTCCATTGTAGATGGCACAACAATACTGCCACTGCTGTGAGGTGAAGTTGTTGTGGTTCCCAGTCTTTCCACATACAGACTTCCCTACTAAGTAGCAGAGATGGCTCATCAACTCTCCAAAGTCTCTCCTTGGCTTCTTCTTATAATACCCAGAGAGAGAATCCAGATCTCCAGTAAGAGTTGAGCAGGTAGCATCCTGGACTTCTTGGGATACCTCAACAGGGGCACCAGACACATGGAATTCATAAGTACTCCTGATATCCAGGTAATCAATGGACACATCAAAGCCCTCAGCTTTTCCAACTAAGCAGGGGATCTTCTTCCCATCTGATAGCTCTCTTTCTCCACGAACTGCGGTAGCATAAAACTGATCTATAAACAGAGGGATGGTGTAGGTCTGCTTCTTGTTGAAAAGAGGCAGAATTCCAGAAGCTCCCATCTTCTTAATCATTTCCCTTCCAAGAGCATCAGACTTCAGCTCTGGCTCATTTATTTCCCAACCTGGTAGAAAATATTTGGAGTTCTACAAGGAAAACACTCAAGTTAGAATCATAAATGAGAATCACATTTTACAAGCGGTTTGGGCACATATGCGGTTGGCAGTAGTGCGGTTTTGGAAATGACAATTTTCAAACCTCAAGGAAAATGTGAATACAAGTAGAAAACAATTAAGAAAATACAAAAGTAAGTATACTTAGTACGTGGCATTGTAATCCAAAGTTATCCCACACTGCAAGCAGTTGTTTTGTAGAAGAAGGTTATGGTGTCCAGCCTATATACTTAGTAATACTTAAGTAATTTTCTAGCATGCGATTTCAAAAGATATATATGCGGTTTTGAAAAACATAGCATGCGGTTTCATAAGAAATACTTGCGGTTTTCAACATGCGGTTACAATTAAAAAGCATGCGGTTGAAACCTAAGACATAAGCGGTTACACACATGCGGTTTAGAGTGACGCGGTTCAAAACATGCAAAACAGAATCCAAAATTTCCAAAAATTTCTAAGTTATGAAAAACAAGATTTAAAATTAGGTCAATCCAAAACATAGGAAAATTTTGAGGAAGATGATGAATAGTCATATGAATGCATGAAGAACACCAAGAACACCAAGAACAGAGAGATAATGAAAGTTAACCAAAATCAACAAATAATATGTCAAAATGATCACATTGAGCAGTAGATTAATAATATAACAATAAAAATTTCTACTTTACTCAAAATCATCCAGAAAATGCATAAACACAGAAGTGGGTTTCGAAAGTTAAAAAGTTTAAAGTTCGAAATCAGTGCTCAAGATGTGTGTTGATCATGAAATAAAGTTGATAATCTGAATCATAAGCATAATCCGAGCATAACCTAACTAATTTCATGCAAAATGATCAAGAAATGAAGCATATAGAAGCAAAAACCAGTTTAGGGTGTTCGAAACTTGAAGGTGTTCATCAATGGCAGATTAATCAAATAAACATGTATGATTTGCAGAACAGTGAGAAGTTTAGGGTTCAGAACACATACCATGTCAAAGATAGGTTGTTTGGGTGCCATTGATTTGAAGAGAACTTAAAGATTTATGAAGGTTTGAGAGTTAGAGAGAGAAAGTGAGTTGGTAGAGAAACTGACAGAAGGTACTTTTGCAGAGACGGCAGTTTGAAAAAGTTGAAAAGGTGTGGAATGATTTCTATTTATAGGCACATTTTGAGGGTTAGGCAGCTGAAGGGACAGTTTCAAATTCCCACAGGGTGAATCATTACAAATGTTGCACCCTTTCAGCTTCAACACACCAACCAATGACGGCTGACATGAACCCCATTAAATGCTAATGTTCCCTTGCATTAAATGCATTTAAATTTTAAAATTTTGTGGGAAAACATTTGCAAATAAACCCTTTAAGAAAAACATAAGGACTAAAAAATAAATAAAAGGAATCTGAACAGGTTTTTTTTTTTTAATGAAGCAATAAATAGACAGAATATACTCTAAGTTGAAGCGCGGTTGAGATCCAAGTGGTCAAGCTGCAGCAAACGGTTGGAAGTATGCGGTTGGCTGCAAGGCGGTTGACTGCTTGCGGTTTGGCATAAGCGGTTCAACAAAGGTGAGGTTTGAATCCTCCATAGGAATTTCAACCTATACTCAACACACAAGTTAGCTAATAAGAAGTATGGAATCATTTAAGTTCAAGCATACCCATTTCTCCTCTAAGGAATGAAAACCTTTTGGAGTCAAGAGCCTTGGGGAGGATATCAGCAATCTGGTTGTCTGTCCCCACGTACTCTAAATGGATATTCCTCTTCTCCACATGGTCTTTGAGAAAATGATACTTGATATCAATATGCTTGGTCTTGGAATGCATGACAGGGTTGTTGGAGACTGAATTGGTTGAAGTGTTGTCACACATGATAGGGCAATTTCCTTCTTCAATTCCATAGTCCACCAACTGCTGCTTCATCCAAAGGATTTGACAGCAATAACTACCAGCAGCAATGTACTCAGCCTCTGTGGTTGACACTGAAACTAAAGCTTGCTTCTTGCTGGCCCAAGCAACTAGTCTATTCCCGGGGAAATGACAAGTACCACTAGTGCTTTTCCTGTCAATAGTTCAAGCTGCATAATCTGCATCTGAATAACCTACAAGATCGAAGTTCGAATCTTTGGAACCAAAGTCCAAGGTTAGTAGTTTCAGATAAATAGCAGATTATACGCTTGACTGCAATTAGATGTGCTTCTCTAGGATCTTCTTGGTAGCGTGCACATACACAGACACTAAACATGATATCGGGCCTACTAGCAGTTAAATAAAGTAAAGAACCGATCATACCTCGATATAGGGTTTGATCAACCTTCTTACCTTTGAGATCTTTATCTAGCTTATTGCCGGTGGCCATTGTAGTATCATATGCTTTAGCATTTTTTAATCCAAACTTCTTTATTAACTCCTTGGTGTATTTGGCTTAGCTGAGGAAAATACCTTCTTCGCATTGCTTGATTTGAAGCCCGAGGAAGAATGTTAATTCTCCCATTATGCTCATCTCAAACTTGCTTTTCATTAGCTTCTCGAAATGCTTACAAAGTAACTCATTAGTAGAACCAAAAATAATATCATCGACATATATTTGAACAAGTAAAGTATGCTCATTATATTTGGCAATAAAAAGAGTTGTATCGATTTTACCGCGTTTAAATCCTTTTTCTAGTAAAAATTTAGAGAGAGTCTCATACCATGCCCTTGGAGCTTGCTTAAGTCCATACAAAGCTTTCTGGAGTTCGTAGACATGATTGGAAAATTTAGAGTCTTCAAATCCAGGCGGTTGGGCAACATACACGGTCTCTTGCAGTTCACCGTTGAAGAAAGCACTCTTCACGTCCATTTGATATAACTTGAAACGCTTGAAAGAGGCGTAGGCTAAGAAGATTCTGATAGCTTCCAATCTTGCAACTGGAGCAAAGGTTTTATCATAATCGATTCCTTCTTCTTGCCTATATCCTTGTGTAACAAACCTTGCTTTATTCCTAGTGATGCTTCCATTCTCATCCATCTTATTCCTAAATACCCACTTAGTTCCTATCACTCCTTGATCCTGAGGTCTAGGCACCAATGTCCAGACCTTGCATCTTTCAAACTGGTTGAGTTCTTCTTGCATAGCAACGACCCAACTGGAATCTTGGAGTGCTTCATCAATCTTCTTGGGTTCAATTTGAGATAATAAATACGTATGCTCATCATAGTTTGATCTCCTTGTTTGAACACCGGAAAATAGATCACCTAACACATTTGAGAGAGGGTGACTGCTGACTTCACGAACCTCCGGGGGTAAATCTGGTTGGACTGAGGTTTGCTGAAGATCTTCTATTGGAACGTCATTAGATCCTTCAGCGAAGTCATGGAATGTAAGTTGACGAAGAGGTTCTATAAGCTGGATGGGGGAATTTTCAACTTCTTCTTCCCTAGGAGTTGCATCTGGAGTAGGAACTTCAGGTGCGGTTTCAAAGGTACAGTTTGGGGGAATTTCAGTTGAGGGTGCCAGATTTTGCGGTTGAGATTCAGGTGCGGTTTGAGATGGTTTACCTATTTCATTATGCTCAACAAAATCATCAGCAATATTTGGAGCCAAATGTGGCTCAAGGAGAGAATGCTCATCGAAAGTAACATGGACGGACTCAACTATTTATAACTAGTTTTATTGAAAACACGAAAAGCTTTTAAATGTTTAGCATACCCAACAAAAATACCTTCGTCAGCCTTGGCTCCGAATTTACCTCTATTTTATCTTCTGTTGTAGAGGATAAAGCATTTGCAGCCAAAGATCTTGAAGAAAGCTATGTTGGGGGTTCTTCCTCGCCAAAGCTCATAGGGAGTCTTGTTATAGGTTTTGTTGATGAGGGAGCCGTTCTGAGTGAAGCATGCTGTATTGATTGCTTCAGCCCGGAAATACTGAGGTAGCTTCGCTTCAGATATCATTGTCTTTCCAGCCTCAATCAACGTCCTGTTCTTCCTTTCCACAACCCCATTTTGTTGTGGAACACCAGCAGTTGAGAAATTGTGATCAATCCCATGGTCATCACAATACTGAGCAACACCGTTGTTCTTAAATTCTATTCCATTATCTGATCGAACACTAACGATGTCGTCTTCTTTTTGAGTTTGGAGCCGTCTAAAGAGAGCGGTGAGAATATCATAGCAATCATCTTTGGAAATCATCATCTCAACCCACGTATATCTTGAATAATCATCCACCACCACTAAAGTGTATCTACTTCCTCCAATGGTGGCAGTGGTTACGGGTCCAAACAAATCTATGTGAAGCAGTTGTAAGCATCTTGAAGTTGATGGAGCGGTCTTGCTGGTGAAAGACGACACGGACTGCTTACCAAGCTGGCATGCACTGCATTTCTATGGATGGTGGTCAGCCACTTTGGGTAAACCACGAATGAGGTTTTCCCTACCAATCTTTGCAAGATACTTGAAGTTCAAGTGGCTTAACCTCTTGTACCATAGCCAACTATTTTCGCTCACATTTTTAGCTACAAAATAGAGATTAGTAATACTACATGCAGAATTTAGATCAATAATGTAAATATTACTCTTACGAATCCCTGTGAGTAGGGTGACTCTGGAAATGCTATCTTTGATAAAGCAGTTTGATGACGTGAAGTTGCAAAGCATTCCTTTGTCGCAGAATTGAGAAATTGAAAGGAGGTGGTGCTTGAGTCCTTCAACAAGAGAAACCTTCTCAATGGTTAGGTTTCCTCTCCTTATAACACCATATCCAATGGTCTTGCCTTTGTTGTTGTCACCAAAGGTTACAGATGGACCACTTGCTTCAATGACATCTTCTAGTAATGATCTATCTCCAGTCATATGTCTTGAGCAGCCACTGTTAAGATACCATTCATTATCCTTGGAGTGACCAGCCATTAAGCAGAGGACCTGAAATGTAAACATTAAGAACGAGGTCCCCCTTTATTCCTTGGGTCCTGAAGTTAGCAACCCTTTACGACCCACACCTGTTTGACAGAAGGAGGTTTACTCTTCCTGGCATTGGATGTGAACCGCAAAAGGCATTCTGCAGCCTTGTGACCTAAACCATCACACACAGAGCATTTATAAAAGCTATAAGCATCATGATGTTTTACTAACTCCTTACTCTTCTTAGGAGTTGCAAGCGGTTTGGGAGGCGCGGTTGCAGGCTTAACAAAGGGAACTGGCTTTAGTTTGACCACGTATTTTCTTGGAACGTTATTCCTGCTTTTGAAGGCAGGAGGTGCGGTCGAAGAAGAGGCGCGGTCAGACTTGCAGTTGCCAGCATCTCTAGTTCCACTTGAAGCGATTTTAGGGATGCGGTCAACTCCATATGCCATTTCTTCTGAGGATACACTCTCAGAATCCTTTGGCTTCATCTGAGAGTTCTTCCCATATTGCTTTCCCTTTGGGTAGACATAATTAATTTGTTGTCCTTTACCCTTAGAGTTTGCATGCTTCCCCTTAGGAATTTCTTTAGTTAGTTTCAAAATTTCCTCATCCTTGTCACAACAGGATGCACACTTCTCCTCTTCACCAGATCCAAATCCCAGACCATCCTTAATTCCACTGGGAATTTGGGTGTCTATGATTTGATCCATGGTGACTTTTGACTTTGTCCACCCATCAATGATCTTTTGGAGATCGAGTTTCTGGGCAACTAGGTCATCATTACGGAGTTGAAGTGCAGCAACCTTAGTTTCGAGGATGCGGTTTTGATCAGCAAGAGGAGTCATTCTTTTGATTTGGTCCTTAAGATTTGAAATTTCAGACCTCATCACAGTTTTCTCCGTCTTGTACTGAGAAATCTCATCATTAGCTAAGCTTAAGGCTTTCTTAAGATTAGAGAATTTTTGGATCATCACTTCAGCTTCCTTAAACATCCGTTCGTGTTCCGAGGGAGAAACTTCTTCCACCACCTTTTTCAAAACTTTCTTATTTGGAATTGCTTTTGAAGGTGGAGCATTTTTAGAAGAGAAAATGGGACGTGAATGCGAACAATTTCCTATCTTAATGCTAGGAGTAAGTTTGACATTATCATCCAACTTAAAATTTGGAAGTTTTGCAGAAACCTCTTCTTCCTCCATATCTTGCAACTCGACTGACTCAGAATCTGACTCATCAGAAGCGTCTGAAACTAAGCAGAGATTAACCTCTTCGGTTTCATCATCACTTCCATCATCAGAATCAGTTTCAATCCAAGTTTCTAATTCCTTGGTATTCTCTTCCTCCTCAGCAACCATTCCCTTGCAACGAGAAAATTTCGCAGGAGTGGTTTTCTTTTTCATGTATTCGTAATTGGGCTGTGGACACTCAGATGCAAAGTGACCAGGTTTTCTACAGTTGTAGCAAACTAGATCACTCTTTTTCTTTGTATCTGCAGCCTTAGAAGATGTTGCAGGAGGTTTGCCTTTTGAAAATGTTTTTGTGAAAGGTTTTGAGGATTTTCTAAACTTTTGAAATCTTTTCACAAACATGGCAAAATCATCATCATCCATCTCGATGAGTGATGAGGTTGATATGGAAGGATCTGCAGTTTGATTGGATGTAGATGGTTTCTCCTCTTGTTCCACGACGGACATGGAAAGTGATTTGGTTTTCCCTTCAATCTCTTCAATATGATTTAATTTAAGTTCATAGACTCTAAGATTGGCGTACAAGTTACTTAACAACCAAGTACCCAAAACTTTGGAGTCTTCTAGAGAGGTAGCCTTATTAATCCATCTAGAACCTAAAGCAGATAGGAAAGTCATATTGATTTCCTTATCGGTTAAAGTTTTGCCAAGAGATCTACAAGCATTAACTACCTCAACATAACGGTTGTAGGTTTGACGCAAGGTTTCGTTGGATTTTCTGTTGAAGTTGTTGTAGGATCTTTCAACAGCATATAATTTGCTTTCCTTGCATTCTTCATCACCTTCGAGGTAGCTCTCTATGGCATCCCACATCCGCTTTGCGGTTTTGAGGTACATCACCTTCTGAAGAGTTGAAACTGGAAGGGTTCCTAAAATGATGTGCCTTGCCTTGTCATCCCAGCGGCAAACCTAATCTCTTCTCTTCATCCGACCACTCGTCTTTAGGCTTTTTGACCTCTGGAGTTTCTGTATTGGTGGTTGCATCAGTGTTGGACTTCATGGGAACAAACGGGCCATTGATTACGCACTCCACCAGCATCTCATCAATTGTTTCTAAATGAATGAGCATTCTGCACTTCCAGATGTCGAAGTGGTCTTCGTCCAAGATTGGAATGTGTGAATAGTTAACAATTGTCATAGTTTTTGAGTTTGCCATATTGAATCGGCACACAAGCTATTAAGCTTGAAAAATAGTGTTTTTAAACTGTGTTAGCTCTGATACCACTTGTTAATACCAAAGGTGGCAACAAAGGGGAAAATACAGCTAGAGGGGGGGGGGTGAATAGCTGTTACAAATTTTTCGCCCTCTTTTGAAAACTAAACCTCTTGCTTACAAAACCTCTTACAGTTGATAAAACACTGCAAGTAGAATTGTAAAATGCACAGCGGAATAATAGAGTATAAAGCGGTTTTGGTAGAGGCGGTTTGTAAAGCGGTTTGGTAATGCGGTTTTGATAAGTGCAGTTTTACAAACAAGTGTGGTTTTGACAATGTTAACAACAAACACTATTTCACAATAATGGATAACTAAATAAAGATCAAACAGAGACAGAGATAAACAATTAGTAATCACAAGAAATATAAATGCAGAAATATAAGAACACGTGATTTGGAGTGGTTCAATCGATAAACGATCTACGTCCACTACCAAGATGGTTAGTCTTGGATTTTCAAGAGTGATTTTACTATTGAGTATGAGAGATTACAAGTTACAAAGATTGATACTCAAATCTAAAATCTATTCTATGAAGATCAAATCCTAAGACTATAACCAGTGTATCTCAAATGATTAATCTATGTGATTAAACAAGTGAGGTGTGTGTGTGAGAACAAGATCAAGGCTCTTTAAATCTTTGAGACGTAGAGCACAATGATTCTTGATGGTGTTAAGGCTTGATTTCTGGGCTGGGGAATATTTCTTGAAGTTGGAAGATGAAGATTCAAAGGACTTATGAATTTCTGGGCAGAGCTTCAGCTTCTATGAACACAACACTTTCAAATTTCTCAAGCAATCTTCAAATGGTGAAGATTAGATGTATTTATACCTAAGCACCAAGGAACTAGCCGTTGAACACAGTTGTTGCAAGGACAGTACTTGATGCTTTCCCATTGGTCCACAATATCCACTTTTGTCCTTTGGTACAGCTGCTGCAGGTAAAGCTGATCAGGCTCCAGCTGCAAGCAATGAGGTTAGGACACCTGTCACCTTTTCAAGATCCTTGCAGATCTTCTTTGACATTGAATCACGTGACAAGATTTAGTGGTTGACTTTTGATATTGCTGACGTGGATTCCAACGGTAAAAAGGTGGTTCACTTCAAGTCTTCAATCATTGGATGTGGTCTGGTGTGGAGCTGTGATGCGGCTGATTACACTGTGGAGGTTGCAAAGCGCGGCATTGTCAAGGTGCGAACCGCACAAAGTGCGGTTCATCAAGCGGTTGCACTATAGTATTTCAAGGAGCAGGTTCAACTAGGAGTTCCACATGCGGTTGCATGTGCGGTTCATAAGGACGATTTTGAAACTGCTGAACTGCAACTCTCCAATCCAATGAGTCTTGTGCCAGTCTTCAAGCCTAAATTTAACCTATTATATAAAATGGACTTAGCTAAAAAATTGAAGTCTAAGCTTCATTACATAAGGTCCTAAAGTCCTTAAATAGACAGGAGGTTATGGTATCAATCAAATCTATTACAAAATAGGAGGGTTAAAACATGCAAACCCAACATGATTCCTGGCCCAGTTCGCGATCGAGAGGGAGCAACCTATTTTTGACGTGAGCGTGATCATAA